>PVHX01008464.1:0-83307 GCA_004024805.1 Geosciurus inauris | reverse complement strand
AGAAAGTAAGATGAAATGATCATGAATTGAGAGCAACACAGGTAAGTACATTAACTGACATAGCTTGAACTCAGAAAATGTCATATCCCTGTAAACAATAGCTCACTTTCGTTGTTCAATTCATTTATTTTAAAACTAAGGGCTTCTTCTAAAAAATAAGGGTTGTACCACTTTAGTTTACCAGGTTGTTATGAAGATTTGATGAGGCAATATTAAAATATGTTAAGAGAAATAGGAAAATTATGGCATAATTTGTTCCTTTCATGCTCAACTTAATTGGAATCCCAAATAAAACCAATATGTATTCTTCACAGTTTCAAATATTCAAATGTTGAAATTAAAAATGCTTTTGAGTTCTAGTTTTTGTTTTTGTTATGGTCTTCTTTGTGCTTTATTTCTCAGGGGAAATTAGACATTAAATGATTTGTAACAATTTATAAGTATCTTCTCTCTGTAAAGAATTTATTCATCCCCTATTGTGAAACTAATCAACACCACCAAAAACAAAAACAGGAAATTAAAAAATGCCAAGAATTGGCTCGGACTGCTACTATTTCTTCTCTACCTAGTCAAAATAATCTGCAGATTTTTGTTAGAGGAAGCTAAATCTCCATGTTGAGCTCCAAATAACTTGGAAGACAAAATATTCTTTTACACATGGATATTGATAAGTCATAATGGAGTTTAGCTCTCTTAGATCCGAAGAATCTACTTTAGATTCTGAGAACTCTGCTTAATCTCTTCCCTGTAAGGCAGAACTTGATATATGCTGAAAACTTTAGACTGATTCCAATAGTTTGGAAAGTTTTAATTACTTTGGAAAACAAACCACTAGACCCACCAATCAAAAGTTGCCACCCAACCTTGGAAACATTAATATTGGGCCTCCTACAGTCAAATAAAATGTACTTCAAGGGACAAGAGGTTTGGAGGAACAGATCTCTTGGGGAAAAATGATAGGAAACTCTGATCTCTTCAGTGACATTATTTGAGGCTATCTGATATATTTGAATAATTAGAAATTTATGGAAGAAAAGACAAAGTCCTCAAAGGACAATGCACCAGGAAGATCTAGGCTAACATGAGAGTTCTACATAAAAATTTGAGTTGTGGGATAGGGCCAGAGTTCATAATGTGTGTGTGGCTAAAGTGAGGAGGCCGAGTTGCCAAAACAGAATTCTGCTGTTTGGGAACAATGGCTGAATAGAAAAGCATATGTATATATGAACTAAAAATAATGTAACTTTTAAATCTAAATGTGTATTACAATGAACACTCAGGGATTGGGATCAATCAGGAAATTTTGTAGTAAAATTTAATCATCACCAGACTGGAGAGCCAATTCTAATAGCAATACTGCAACAACAGTATTGACAGAGACCAAAAAAAAACATTTTAAAAGTCCTTCCCCCCACTCCTTAGAATTTAAGAAAATCCTCAGGACCTTGGGAAATTAAAGAAGGATGGTGAAAAAACTAACTTTCAGAAGAGAGTAAAAATATTTTCTGCTAAACTGGGCATTTCAAGACCCAAATAGCTAATTAGGAAAATCAAAAAGTGAAATTATTTCTACCTTATGGTTAGCAGTTATACTTGGAATGGAAGAGATAAGGCTAGGAATCATAATATTAAAATATTAAAGAGTCCTAAGATATTGGCTAGTGATGTATCTCAGTGGTAGAACAATTTACTAGCATGCATAAATAGAAAAAGGGAAAAACAGGAGGGGAAGAAAGGAACCTCTGAGAAGACTCTTGCACTCATCACTACTTCTGTCTAGACTTTTGCAGGTCCTCTGGCTGATGAACTCTACTAACTCACTATTGTTCCATATATAGCTGTACTATGAAATCTCATCTCAGGTATAAAATGCAATAGTTGTAATTATTTTGAGCCTCCAATCAATATTCACTAGTATTTTAATGCAAATACTTACCCACTATGACCACTAGAAATAGCATAAGCTAATGCTATCTGTCCACAGTTGTCTGCAACAGTGACATCAGCACCACACTCAAGAAGCAGCTCAGCTATTTTGCCTGATTTGTGTTCCAGAGCAAGCATGAGGGTTGTTCTATAATAACAGAGATAAATTCAACCTTAAGTATTTTAATAAAGTTATTCTCATGAAACTAATCATTTTGCCTGGAGTGACTATTACTATACCACTAAGGTTTTATAAAAGAATAAAATAATATACCTTCCCTTCGGGTCAGTTACATGTATATTTGCTTTCTTCTGAATTAAAAGTTCTACCACCTTGTGTCTGTTTTGCATTATTGCAAGTAGAAGCGGTGTGAAGCCATTCTGAAAAACAACAAAAACAGTTTATTTACAAAATTATTCTCTGAACTGAAAGTCTTACAAAGTGCTGTCTGAACATAAGAATATAATAAATAATGTAAACTAAGAGTAACCTCTTCCTTCTCATTGCATTCCACTTTCATATTTGCTGTTCTTTAACTTTGTAATGCCTCTCCTCTGCCTAGAGTGGTCACGTGAACTCTAGTCATTTCTTGAAGACAGAGACTACATCTTTTTTCTCAATAGTCCTATACCCTAAAACATATTAGTAAAGGATTTAAGTATCTTATTAAATTAATAAGAAAATTTTCAACTTTGTATCAGGGTTTTTCAATCTATATTCCAAAGAATATCTACTTTTCCAGAAATACCAAGTTTTATCAGAAAGGCTCCTTGATTAACTGTTAGAGAAAGTTTATAAGACTGTGCATTATATATCCACTATTACAGAAATATCTTTACCATTTCTTATACTTATTTGTCATTAATTTTTCATAGCAAACATTTATGTCTGAAGAACTAAAGTTGAAAGTATACACTTTCCAATAACATGGAAGTTTCCTCCATGTCACTCAAATCCTCTTGATTCTTTTCCATTTATGGTGTCAGAATCCCAGATACCAATATCAGGCACTCATGCTCCAAAGTTTTCACAAAGGAAATGGGCTCTGAATTGAAAAGATGGACTTTGAGTAGACTATGTTGCTTTTCCTTAATTTGTTCCTGTGTTTTCTGTTTTTATTAAATGAAATATATTTACCTTACATGTTAGAAAGCTGCCTAAAAAAATATATTCTCCCTAGGAATGGGTGAAAGTCTTTGTCAGCTACTCAACTGATAGGGAATTAATATCCAGAATATATAACCCCAAAAACATAATATACCCCCAATATAACATAACCAATAAATGGGCAAAAGAACTGAGGAGAAATTTTTCAAAAGAACAAACATGAATGCACACCAAGTATGCAAACAAATGTTCAACATCTCTAGCAATCAGAGAAATGCTACAATAAGGTTTAATATCACTCCAGTTGAAATGGTCATGAACAAGAATACAAACAACAATAAATGCTGGCAAGGCTGTGTGGCACACAAGGAACATTTGTGCATTGTTGGAAACACTGTAGACTAGTACCATCTCTCTGCAAAGCAGTTTGAATATTCCTCAAAAATCTAGGGATGTAACCACAATATAAACCAAGATATTCCACTCCTAGTTATTTTTGTAAAAGAATTAAATTCAGCATACTATAGTGATAAAGCTACTTCAAAGTTTACAGTAGTCCCATTCTCAATAAATACATTATAAAACCAACCCAGATGCCCATCAATGGATGAAAGGATTAGAAATTGTTGTATATATACATAATGTCATTCTACTCACCCAGGAAGAATTAAAATTATGGAATTTTCTAGTGAATGGGTAGAAATGGAGAATATCATGGTAAGTGAAAAAAGCCAAAGTCCGAAACTCAAAGGTTGAATATATTCTTTAATATGTGGAAGCTGGAGTAAAATAAAGAAAAGTAAGAGGGACAGATAGGATATCAAAAAGATATAGGAAAGATTAGTAGTGTAGAAGATGATTGAGGGGCCAAGTGGAAGGATGAGAAAAGAGAGGGAAAGCAGAACAAATTCTTCAAAAATTATGTTATGTGCATATATAAATATAACACAGTGAATTTCACTTTGATGTATAAGTAAAAAGAACCATTCAAAATTAAATAAATGGAAAAGGGAACGAATGTCTATCAGAGTAGAGGAAAGAGAACAATAAAGGAGAGGAAGGACAGAGAGAAAGGGGGCAGGAAAGGGGTTGAATCATTAACTGAAATCAAATTCCATGCCTATATAATTTTGTTGGGATAAATCTGACAAAACTACTATGAATAACAATGACTATATATACTACTATGTATTCAACTCCTATGTATAACTATTAAGATCTAATAAAAATAAGATATATTCTCATTTGTAATGCTAATTCTAGGACCCTAATGAACATCTAGTTTTCAAAATTCTTTTACTCTGATGCCACGTTAGTTGCTACTTAACATAATTTATAAATTTAGGCAAAGTGTTATTCAGAAATTTTGCATATTAACAAGCTTAATACTGATTTATATTGATGAACTATTTTTTGCATAAATACTAAATCACTTGCATTTTTAAGGGACAAAGCTAAGGAGAAAGAGATAGTATTGCTATACCCACCTAACGCTAATATAATCATTACCAGTGTAGTTTATGGGATTGACACCTCCTACTGGCTTTAAAATCATAGCTACTTCTTGGTTATTGTTTTACTTTGATAACTGCTGAATTCACTACTCCTCTTATTGGTACCAATTAATGCTGAAGACATCAGAGGAGGATCTGGGTATTTATTTTAACTCTGTGGTATGTTGTTTGCAACAGTTATTATCATTTTTTATTTTAACCCTCTTCTGTGATGTGCTGGGAACCCGTAGGGATCCTGAACTGAAATTGTATTCCATGCACATATTTATAAGGATAAACCCAAGTACTATGTACAATTATAAAACTGTAATAATAATTTTAAAAGAATGAAAATGCCTATTTCTAAATTCTAAAATTTATTCACATTTCAGAAATTTTTATAATTAATAATACAGGCCAGATTCTCATCAGTTAATAGAAACTACCAAGAAAACCATGAGCTCTTTATTAAAATATACTATGAAACAGGATTTGTATACTTTTTTACTGAGAAAAAGTAGGTCATCAGAGTGAATTCTACCTTTTGCCAGCAGCAAATTGGAGAACATTAATCTATGGTATGTATGTAGGAGGCACTCTCTGCATGCCACACCACACAGTAACATGGCTCAAAGGCGACCACAGTTGGTTCTTAACGGAAGCTTGAATCCCAGATTTCTGCATCAGTCTCCTTAATTTTAAATGTGGACACAACATTTAGAGGTAAACTAAATATATTCATGAGATAAAAATGAGGAAGAAGAGGGAGAAAAATTTCAAAAACTGTTACTATTCTGATCAAGAAAACCCTGCTTTAAAATGCACATTTGTTGAAAGATGTCACAGTTAAAATAAACGTATTTTAAATATTTTGGAAATAATCATATTTGGTGTATACCGTGGTTTTTGCTTCTATATCTGCATTGAGTGAAAGCAGTTTTTCTACTACTGCTGTTTTCTTCAAAGAGACAGCAAAGTGAAGAGGAGTTTCATTTCTGTTGTTGTGAACATTTATATCGGCACCATTTTGTAGAAGGATAGTTGCACATTCCGCTTCCAGGTATTGGAGGGCCTGTCGGTTTTATACCAAGAGTTAAACTGTAAATTTTGAGAACCCAAGAAAAGCATTTCATATGTTTTAGTAATTAGTCATATGTAAATGTAATTAATCAATTTTTCTTCTAAGCATTTCAATCACATTTTTTTTCCTACAGAAACTCTTGGCTACATTTACCTTCATCAATGGTGTGTTGCCATCACAGTCAGAGAGGTGGATATTGCATTTCCTCTTCACTAGAAAATCCACCAATTCTGCATGGCCAAAGGCACAGGCATGATGTAGAGCAGTCCTATGAAAGTAAGAGCCTTTGTTAGGAGTTCATAAAGCACCCTCTCAGAATATACAATTATTTATACTCGACATGAAGTAGCATGCAATTCCTCTACTATCTTCTGAAGAAAGCACAATATTTATCAGCTGTTAGTACATACTAAATTAATGAATGAGCAGCCTATTCTATTGACTTTTTCTTTTTCCTCTCTTTTTTGGTACTGCTAGGGATGGAACCCAGGGGCACTCAATCCAAGAGCCATATCCTAATCCTTTTTTCTTATTACTTTGTTTAATTTTGTGGCAGTTGCCCAAGCTGGCATTGAAATTGCAATGCTTCTGCCTCATTCTCCTGTCACTAGAATTATAGGCATGAGCCACTATTCCTGGTCCCATTGATTTGTTTTGTTTTTTGTGGAGCTGGGGATGGAATCCAGGGCCTGAAGCCTCCTAGGTGAGAGCTCTGCCACTGAACTACATCCCCAGCCCAGAGCATCCTACTTGCCTAGAATGGACCTTGAATTTAGTTCAATATTGGCTTCCATTCTACTTTAACCTCTGTGACATACTAGTTAGCCCTCCTATCCCTCAATTTTATCACCAATAAAATACAGATTAAAATTAATAGTTACCTCCTGGGATACTACCGTGGTGCTTAAATGAGAATCTATAAAAAATATTTGAACAGTTTCTAGCACAAGCAACTGCTCAGTAATTGTTAGCTATGGTAATTATGACTATTACTATGAATCAAGAGTATTTCAATTAATGAAATAGTACTATTACAGCAATTTTACAGATACCTTTAAAGAACTATATGTTTCAATGAATCTTAGATGCTCTTTTTTTCTATCATTTTAACATCACTGACATTCAAATGACACCAATAATTTAGGCTACACTACAAGTATAATTGTCAGCATTCAACTTTTTTATTCATACATGAAATAAAAGACTATCACATAATTCACAGTGCCTTTCCTTAAGTGAAATGTGATGCAAACAAGAGGCCTATAGTGGTTCTAGTCATATGGGTGACATTTAAATTAATTGTAGTTCTTAAAAGTACTATAGGTAAAGAGAGATGAATGATGAAACAATAAAAGACCAAATTAAAAATATATTAATCCTTACATTTCCTTTTATCAAGTAACTTAAAGCTGAAGGAAATGCAAGACTTAAATGAATTAGCATTATTCAATCAATATTTAGATTTATAGGATATATGTAAATTGGGTATTTCTAATGTTCAATATTTAACACTGTCTTAGTTTTTAAAACAGGCAGTTTACAATTTCCTACCTCCAGAAGTCCTTCTGTTTGAAATGGAGGAGGAAATGTTTTACTTGAAATTAAGTCCTATTTCTTCAGTTTTAAATTTCTGATCAAGCAAACATAAATATTTTTAGGAAGAGTTTTAAGAGATATTGTGTCAATTACATACTAGGTATTCAGTGTATGGGTAAAAATGAATAGAATCAAACCAGATAAGTATAATTGAGTTCATTTTTTTAAGCAAAACTTATGAAGAAAAGCAATAATTTGGCAATAGTAATAATCTTTTATATGTGTTCTCTTCTTTTTTATCAGCATTCCACGAAAACAGAATTATTAACCTATAATTGCATTTATGTAACAAAACATAGCTTTAAAAATGTATATGTAGTAATATTTATAAACACAGATGAAAAGTTTCCCTTCACTTCTACATAGAAATGTACTAGAAGAAAACACAAATGCCTGTTTATATATTTTATGTTGGCAAGAACTTTCTTAAAAAAAGAATGAACTGAAAATAAGAATCCCTTTTTCCTACTTCTTTTAAAATTCATTTATTTAAGCAGGGCATGGTGGCGCATGCCTGTAATCCTTGCACTTTGGGAGGCTGAGACAGGAGAATCACAAGTTCAAAGCCAGCCTCAGCAACGGCAAGGTGCTAAGCAACTCAGTGAGACTCTGTCTCTACATAAAACACAAAATAGGGCTGGGGATGTGGTTCAGTGGTTGAGTGCCCCTGAGTTCAATCCCCAGTACCAAAAAAAAAAAAAATTTAAATTCATTTATTTATTGGTTTTATTCTGGTGCTAGGAATTGAATGCATGACCTTGAGCTTGCTAAAGTAAAACCAGTTTAAATTGGACAATGTACTCTTTTCTAAATGCTCAAGTGATATATGGACATAGTGCAAAGTAATTTGTGTCCTTGGTAAGAGAGGGAATTTAATTCTAACAAGAAATGAAATAAATTTCTGAACTACAAGTTTTGAGGATGCAGAGAAGTTGTACTTACTCCGCTACTTAAGGTTCAGCTGCTTATGACTCCTCAAATACATGAGTTGATGGTAAGTTCTGTGCAACATTTAAAAATGTATATATCTCTACCTACCAATTTTAGTATACTAAATATTCTTCCAGATTTTTGCATGTTTTGTATTTTATCATGATCTACTCACTTATCTTTTGTCTGTTGGCAAACAAGTAATTTGTGAAATTTTATAAGTTCAATACCCAGATTGGCAGGTCTTTGTCCATTACAAACATTCTCAGTGTCATCATGATCTTAAAACACTGCATGCATGTGGGACTCAAAAATGATATAACCTTGATATTTTAATTAATTTATTCTTTAAGTTTTGTGAAATTGGTAACTGTAAAAAGAGCTCACATGTTGGAGACAATGAGTATTCCTTTGCACAAACACCACCACCAGGGCCCAGGCTCACTAAGGAGAGCCCTTGAGAACAAAGCAGGAAAAGGGACATTAGGGCAGCAGCAGGCAGCCTTTGCAGCCTGGGAATCTTTTGTTTGCTGCTCTTTTGGCCTTGTGACTGAGCACCTGCACTGCCTGGATCCTGTGGACCAATGGCCAGTGAACTCTATTATCCACTCTCTTGAAAAGTAAGTTAATGAAGTGTCTTCAAAAAAATGCAGAGCTTTTCAACAAGTCTTGCCATGCAGATGGTCAGCTAATGAAGATGACACCAGTTATCCTTCAGAATTTGACGAACAAGTAAGTCAAGCATGTCAGAAGTAAGTAATATCTATTGAGGAGCGGAAGTGTCCCTCTTAAATATACTAGTGTGAATTAATGTTAAAAACAAAAGAAGAAAAACTGTGGAACCGTGTTCTCAATTCAAAGAGTTCTTGTAAGGTCCCTCATTAATTTCCCAAATTTGAAGAAATTTTTTTAGCCCTCATGTTGCTATGAGTAATATTTTCTTCTCATTATGCACTTTTCTACAATATATATAACATACTTTGGGGGGGAAATGTGTACGTTAACAATAAACTGCTGTGTATACTTAATTGTTAAACAATCAGTCACTTCATAGGGGAATTATATGCATCTGGGAAACCAGCTAAAGTTTCGGGTTTTTTACTGCTCATTAAGAGGGCCTGGTATGCTAGACGTCCAAGGTTTGCAGGTCCCAAGTACAGAGGTCTCCATGGGGTTATGAAAGTTAAGTATCCTGCTGCCGTCAGGTCTTCCTTCTGCTCTGCCTCCATGGTTACAGCCTGAATGATGCAGACCCATCAGCCCTGCTTCCCCCAAGTACCTTGCCCTTCAGCACTGGACCTCCCAGACCCCATACCTGTTCTTTTTGTCCGTGTCATCAACGTGAGCTCCGCGAGCTATAAACTGTTTCACTAGTCGTAAGTCACCATTTTTTGCAGCCTGGTGGAATTTGTGAACTTTATTTTCCAAGCGGAAGGCGGCAAATTTCCTCAAAGCCACATTCATCCTGAGGCATGGGATACTCCCATTCCTGGGGGAGCTTCCTCTACCTCCAACTCAATCCTTGGAATTATAGATTAGTCAAACTAATCGCTGCAAAGCGCCCAACAGTATAGATCCGAGATTAGGTCTCTCTCCACTGTGGAATAGCCGTTGCCAAGCAACATCGATAAACACAGCTGCTGTGGGTGCGCATGCACCCTAGCGCTATAGAATCTGCCAGGTCAGTGGTGATTGGCTCCTGGAAGATTCACCACCTGCACTGCAGTCAGCTCCTGGCTCTTCTGCCCAGTAGTAGATGAAAGTGTGGCATATGCAGTATTGTAGGTGGCACTGAAAGCTGAAGTGAAAGTGGTTGCCTCCAGGTCCTGTAGGTCACCATATTGATGGGGGAAGGAAAGTTTAACCTTGACTCGAGAGCTTGCAGCAGCAGCAGAGGTAGAACTAGATGAAGTTTAAGCCTCATGGTGCCAATCCAAAACTTACTGAGCACTGTGCAAGAAGAAGACCTACCTGTGCTTCTGGAAGGATATTCTGTGTAACATGCAGATTCAGTACCTCCAAGGCCACCCTGCCACACCCAATATTCATGGAGGGCCACCCGGAGTCCCCAGGACCCAGTAGACTCCAGGGCCCTTCTGCAGTTTAGAGAGGATAGAGTGTTGTTTAGGCTCACTCTCTTTGGGGGCTATACTCTGGCCATTCTTTCCTGGAGTCCTTGGGTTCTAGCATCCTAGGCAGCTCAGAGTCATGGCATGAGATTTTCAACCATGTTGGACTTCCTGTGGTATGCCAGGAAGTGCCCTACCTGAGCCGGAGCTGAGATCCACAGGCTAAGAATGAGACTGTGCCAGTTCAACTCTCCCTGTGGCACTGGGGATACCCCCTCCCAGACAGGGCTGCCCTTTCCAAGCTGCAATTGTTTACCTCCATGAAGGATGAGGGCACTGGAAGGAGGATCTAGGGGATGGCTCAGGGAAGGTGGCCAGGGTACCTGCTCTGTAGCATTCCAGACACAAGAGGCTAATGACTGGGTTTAAGGTAGACTGGAACATCAGGATGCTGAATGCTTGGTCTCCAAGAAAACTCACTTAACATAATCTCTACAAATCTCCATATCCCTCCATTTGTAATCCTTCCACATCCCCCTGGTTCCCAGCACGGCTCTAGGGGAGTTTATCACATTCAATAACAGAGGCACAAACTTTTGAGGAGAAGCCAGTGCATTTCTGCTTTCCCCCTGCCCCTTCCTTTGGACCAGCTTTACATTTATGTTTTCTTTTCTTATATTTAATTTCCCATTTTAAATCTTTAATAAGTGCATGATTTATGGTGGATCATGGTGGCATGCTGTAATGATTAAGAAAGACTTCTTTTTTATTGATATTTATTTTACTTTTATTTATTAATTATTGGGGATTTAACTCAAGGTGACTTTACAACTGAGATACATCCCAAGCCATTTTAATTTTTATTTTGAGAAAGGGTCTCACTAAGTTGATGAGGCTGGCATGGGAAATTGCAATCTTCCTGACTGTGTCCTGTGTTTCTGGAATTAGAGGTATGCCTCACCTTGCCTGGTTTTTTTGCTTTTAAATAATATCATTTTATTTTTAATTTTTCTTAATTATATTTAATTTGTGTGGTCTATTTCTTATTTAAATGTCTTAAATAATTTTTATATAATTTATTGTTGAAAGAATACATATTTGATGGCTATTTACAAATTTGATGTTCTTATAATAAATTTAGACTTTTTAGTTAAACGTACTAGCTATTAAATTTCAATGATTTTTAAAAATATGATAAATTCTGAACCTGTTTTCTATTTTTTTTTATTTTTTAGTGCATTCCAGTTATAAATAATGTTGGGGTCATTGTGACATTTTCATAAATACATATAACATAGTTTTCTTCATTTTAATTCACAGTAATCACTCTTTATGCTTTCTTTGGTCCCCTTAGTCCCTTTCCCCAGCTCTATTGGTCTTTTATTTATTTATTTATTTATTTATTTATTTATTTATTTATTTATCTGTCTGTCTTCATTTTTTTATTTGTTCCTTTTAAATACATATCACAATAGAGTGTATTTTGAAATACATACATTGAGCATAACTTATTCTAATGAGGATCCCATCCTTGCAGTTGAACATGACGTGGAGATTCACTGGTCATCTATTCATATATAAATATAGGAGTGTTATGTCTGATTCATTCTACTGTCTTTCCTGTTCCCATTCTTTCTCTGTTCCCTTCATTTCCCTTTGTCTAATCAATTGAAATTATATTCTTCCACCTCCAACCCCTTATTGTATTTTAGTGTCCACACATCAGAGAGAATATTTGGCCTTTGATTTCTTTTTGGGGGGTGGCAAATTATTTTGCTTACCATGATAGTCTCCAGTTTCATTCATTTTTAATCCTTCCACATCTCCTTGGTTCCCAGCATGGCTCTAGGGGAGTTTACCACATGCAATACTAGAAAACGCCATAATTTTATTATTCTTTATGGCTGGGTAATATTCTATTACCATTAGTGGAAAGTGGCTTTTCTCACAGCTCCATGACTCAGGACTCAATCAGTGAAAAAACTACTTCTCTGTGAGGGGAGTGACAAAAGCACTTGACTGATATTCAATAGTGGATAGATAACCTTGAAGACTGGGAAATTTGGGGTACAACAGACAAAGATGAGGAAGAGAATTACAGCTGAGCTCCTGGCAAATGTAGGAAAGATTTGTAGACAAGGTGGAGAAAGTGGGGAAAGACTGAGAAGTGCTGGGAAATTCTTGACATGGGAAATCCCACGATCAGAGGGGCAGCCTGCACTGGACTGACCCAGAGGCTATTTGGCTCATTAAACTGGTGCATGAAAGTCACCTGGATTGTCCTGCTGTGCATGAGGAGCCCAGCCTGGAGACATTTTGGTGCCTCCATGCAGCAGTGACACTAAATCAGATAAGGAACTTAGATCCATGAGTTCAGGGCTGAGTCCAATACATAAGTCCAACAGACACCAACCATGATCTCTAAACTGAGCCTAGCAAACCAGGAGAATCTCTGGCACAGAGAATTTCTGGCATGAAGACCATTTTTCCGAGACCATTTTCCAAATACACATTGGAAATGCCAGATAAACCCCACCCTGCTCTGCTCCCTTGAACCCAAGAGCACACAGGACCAGAGACAGGCATCTCAGTGAGACTCTATCTCTAAATAAAATACAAGATAGGTATGGGGATGTGGCTCAGTGGTCAGGAGCACCTGAGTTCAAACCCTGGTAACACCCTCCCCACAAAAGAAAGGATATTGGTTGGGAGATCCCAAAGGCAGTTACTCTCTTCATTCACAAAGAGGTCACTGGGATTTTTCCTCTTACAGCAACAGATTCACATTCTTCATGTTGGCTTAGTAGGTTAACCATACATTTTGACTGAATATATGCAGTTTGAAAAGAGCTTGTATGAGAAGCAGTGAATCACAAGAGTCAGGGAGGATCCAAATGTGGGTTCTTACTAAGTTTACAGACAGTGCTGGGAATTGTTCCCTGTAGCAGCACGGGATTTATATTATTCATTTTAAAACATCAGGGCCAGTTCTCATCATGGCCAAATATGTATAGTTTGAAAACGGCTTATACTTGCTCCCATAGCCTCCAGTGAGCACTCTAGGGAAAAGAATAGAAAGAGAATCATTAGTAGGTGGCACCAAGGTTTTGCAGTCTAATGTTATGAAACAGACTTGTCCTATGTTTCCAAATATTTTCACTCTTTAATTAATTAGCTTATTTATTTATTTTACAGTTCTGGAGACAGAACACAGAGTCACTCAACAATTACATCTGAAGGTCTTGCTTATTTTTAGTTTTGAGGCCATCTCACTAAGTGGCTGGGACTTGCCTTCAACTTGAAATCCTCTTGCCTTGGTCTCTTGTGTCACTTGGAAGCAAATGTATGTGCCATGGAGTCCAGATAAGTTTTGAACTTCAAAGGCAACAACCAATGTTGGCCATGGAAGTACATTGAGGAAGGTATTGATATTACTAAGAATAGGCCTTAGATATAAGAATTAGAACAAAATTTCTGATTGGTGGAAAGAAGCACTTTAGTATATCTGCCTTAACTCCACTGTGATACATGCGCAATACCACCAGGTAGAATTCCAAGAGGGTGGAAGAGAAAAGATAAATGAAGAAATAGTCCCACCCCTTGCCCTAGAGGTAGGTCTGACCTGCTGAGCGGTCCTGTGGTAAAGCAATTTGCCCTCAAGGCACACACTAGGGGAAGTCAGGAAGTCCTAAACACCTCACAGTATTTTTGAGCCACAAGGCATTGCATGCACACACCCTGCCATATGGCTCAGGGGCAATTTTCATGGGGGCTCTGAGGAGGCAAGTCTCAGTCAATGGGGAAGAATTAGGGTCTTGTCACAAACCTAGGAATCCAACCCTCCGCTTAAGCATAGGTGTGAAGGGAAGGAAAGATAGAGCAGTGAGAATTTTTAGGCCCCCTAATCCTAGCTGGTTGTAGTGCCTGTGATGTTGCATGACCTTACCTGGGAGGTGGAGCCCCCACAGGGCAGGGGCTGCAGAAGAGCTGCTGCAGTTTACTAAGACTATCCAGCACCCAAGAGCATCTTTAGACATTTTTCTGCTCCTTCTAGTGGCCTTGGCTAAGGCAGAGACCAGCAGAGCTACTGAGGGTGTTAGTGGATGCCACACTTTGCATGTACATCAACCTGGGTCTTCTGCAGAGGATGAAACCCAGGCTGACTCACTGTCACCTAAAGACTCTGCCTCTAGGACTTAGGGTGCAGTCTAGGCTTTATTCCTTTTGTTGTGCTATGTCTTGGAACAAGCAGTTCAAGGGGCAGCAGTCTTTTTCTTCAGCTCCTGGGTTACTATCTCACAATTAGTGACCTCCCCCAAATTGGCTAGGTTAATTTAATGCCACAAGTTAGGGTACAGAGGACCCTAATGAATATGGCTCCTAGGACAGCAGTCTGGATGTAGGCTCCCACACAAAGACACATCACTGCCTGCCAATAACCTGCAGCCAAGCCAAGTTCACCTCCCCTCCTCCCAAGTATTTATTCCTCTTTGTTCTGACAGCAATTTTCTAAGACCTCCGGACAACTGGCACTGTTACATCCTGGTTGTCATCAATTCCTTGGAAAAAATTGTACTTCAGCTTAACCAGATTCTCCCAGAAATTTGCTCAAGACAGCACTCTCCATCCCGCATGTGGTTCCCCAGCTGTCCCTAATCAAACTCCTCTTAAGTTTGTCCAGAGTAACATTATGAGTTCAATGTGCCAACACTGGCCAGCAGAACCCTCAGGAATGTGACTTTCTGGGGACTCAGACTGGATGCTCTTTCCCATTCTGCACACTTCCCAGCCCTTCAAGCACCTGGGGCCAAGTCAAGGACACTTCCTCAGAGAAACAGTTCTCTTTTCCCAGGAATTTCCTGCTCCCTGTTCTGCCAGGAATGGTTTCAGAATGCCTGAAAACAGCAACTTGAAATCCTGGCCGTACTCAATTTCTGTGGGAAACAAGGAGAGAAAAAAAACTGTGTTTCCTCCATAGTTGGTGTAACTTGGCTCCAGATTGGACAAAGAATGTGAAATGCACATGTATGAATCCCTGAACCTGGGATGGGGCTCCCCAAAACCACATTATCAAACATTCTTTTGGCCTAAAGTTAATGAACTGGAATAATTATCCCATGGTCAGACTTAGGAGAAATTTGATTTGTTACAGCTTGGGAGCTAGAGGCTGTCTGAAGTCTTGCCCTGTATGCACCAGTCAGGAGATAGATGATAGATAGATACATAGATAGATAGATAAATAGATAGATATAGATACAATTCCAGTCTTGTGAATGTACACAATGTTGAGATTTTATTGTGTTGTATTCATGGGTGTACATAAGAAAGTTATGTCAGATTAATTCCACTGTCTTTCCTATTTCTACTCCTTTCTCTTCAATACCCATTGTCTAATATACTGAACTTTTAAACCCTCCCCCTTGTTTGTTAGCATCCAGGAATGGTCTCAGGTTGCCTGCGAATGCCATTTGCATTATGTGATTCTCCTCGTGGGGCAAGTCCTTTCATTTGATTCATGGCTCCACACATGTGCCCAATCTCTCTCCTAAACCTGGCTAGGAATCCATAATTCAATTTTTCAACTTGGAATGAACGTTCAGGAATGTGACTGTGATACCTGTCTGTGAGCAGGACCCCATGCAAGGACATCCCTTGGATTCAGTGACTTGGTTCTCATGGAGTGAAGAAGGTAATATAAGCCCACACTTGCCTTTCCTCAACTTCCATGGCTTGGCTATCAAGGAGAAGCCCAGCCAAGATTTGCCTTGCCTTGTTTAACTTGCCTTCCTTTGCCTTGACTTTCATTGCTTGCCTATCATGAGGAAGTGAAGCCAAGCTAAGCCAAAGAAAGCCACGTCCTGACTTGCCTTGTATCGTGTTTCTAGGGCTTGAGTACCAAGAGGAAGCCAAGACTTGCCTTGCCTCCCATGGCTTTGCTACCTAAGGGAAGAAAAGCCTCGCTATGTGTAGCCTTGCCTTGCTATGGCTTGGCTATTGAGGGGAAGCCAAGCCAAGTGAAGGCAACCCATGCCGTACCCTGCTTGCCATCTGGCTACTGAAAGAAGATAAGAAACTCCCAGCCACTTCTTGCCTTTCCTTGTCTTCTGTTTACTTGCCTTCCATAGCTTGGATACTGAGGGAAAGCTAAGCCAAGCTTGACCATTCCTTGCCTTGTCTTTCCTTGACTTGCCTGCCATGGTTTTGTTCTCTAGGAGAGGCCAAGCCAAGCCATGAATATATATGCCTTACCTTGCCCTACCATAACTTGCTTTGGCAGGTATTGCTTTAACTTGCCTTTCCATGGCTTCGTATTGAGGGGAAACCAGTCTTGCCTTGTCTTGCCTTGGCTGAAAATATCAAGTCAAGATTTTTTCTTGCATAGCCTGGCCTTGCCTTGCCTGACTTTTCTTGCCTTCTCATTGCTTGTTCGTTTAGGGGAAGATATTTCTTTTGTCTAGCCATCCCTTTCCTTGCCTTGCTTTAACTTGCCTTGACTATTCTTCCCATGCTTTGGCTGTAAAGGAGAAACAAAGCCTTATTTTGCATTGCATTTCCTTGCTTTGTGTGGACTTGCCATTCCTTGACTTGAGGTACCTTGCCTGCCTTGGCACAGCTACCTTACGTAACTCAAGAAAAACCAAGTAACGTCTTACCTTGCCTTGCTATTGCTTGACCTTAGAGGGTAAGAATGCAACACCTTGCATTGCCTTTTACTGGTGGACAATTCATATTTAAAGCACAACATTCTGCCCAAGCCCCCAAAAGCTCATGCCCACCCCACAGTGAAAAATGCATTTATTCAATTTTCAATTGTCTATATTATCTTAGAAGTTCCTGCATTACACGAAAGACCTAGTCCAAAGTTTCCTTTAAGATTCAAGGCAAACTCTCAGTGTGAGGCCCTGCAAAACCAAAATCAAGTTACATATATCAAATGTACAATGGCAAAGAATAAATCTTTCCATTCTATGCCACAAGGGAGAAGTAGTGTCATAGAAAGAAGCAATGGGACCAAAGTAAGACCAAAATTCACCTGGCAAACAAGTCTTTTAGCTCCACATCCAGCATCTGGGGCACATGACAGTGTGAGATTCTGTCCAAAGGGTTTGTGTATCTCCTATGGTCTTGCTGATTTCAGCCCACTATGAACTCTTTTCAATTCCTGCAACTTTCTGTGGTAAACATCACATGTGATTGGCATCTCTTAATCTTCAGCTTTGCCTTTCTCCTCACTTCTTCACTCATCACTCTCTCGGGGACAGGCCACAGAGACTCTGACGCTGCTACACTTTGCCTGGTCTCTCAGGTCATCATTTGAAATCACAGTGGAACCACTCATGACCCCTTAACTCCAAAATCATGCAGTCCTGCAGAATAAGCATCTTGTGATTGATGCCAATGTCTGACACCAATAAAGCAAAACCTCCTGGGTATCTTAGTGTAGCAATATCTGAGTGCCTGGGTGACTAATCATGGTGAAACAAATTCCTAGGCCCCTCCATGCAAGAAGGGTACCCCACTGGTCTATTCTCGAAGAAAATTTTATTTTTACACCCTTGATCCTGAGACAGATGTGGTGTTAGTATCTCCTGAGATGCCTTCAAATCATCTTCCCTATTGTTCCTGGGGGAGGTAATTGTAATCTCTTTACCATGCCTTCTTTAATCCCAATTTTGGTCACACTTTTCCAGCTGATCCGCCAGGTTTTTAAATTATTTTGCTCTGCTTTCAGTTTATTATCACAGAAAACTTGACCCAAAACTGCTAGAAATATTCATGGTGCACCCCAAAATGCTATACTGCCTTGAAATTTCTTCTTCCAGATAAATTAGTCCATTCAGCCTCACAAAAAAGTTTTGAAACATGGGCAAAATGAAGACAACTTCTTTACCAGAATGTAACACAAATGGCCTCTATTCCAATTTGTGATAGAGCTCTCTTTTTCCTCTGGATCCTCATGAGTAGTCTTTAGTGTCCACTGTCTTTTGACATTCTGGTCTTCTGAGTTTCCTCTAGAATAACCCACTAAACTCTGCTTAAAACAACCTAAGACTTTTCCTTCTTGAATCTCTTAACTTTCCATAATTCCTTCTGCATAGCTTAGAAGTTGAAGAGAAATTATTGCCTGGCATTGCTGTGCCTTGCCTTACATTATTATGACTTGGCTCTAAAGGGAAAGCCAAGCCTTGACTTTCCTTGTCTTTTGTTGCCTTACCTAGCCTTGCCATGGATTGACTACAGAGCGAGGCTTGAGTTGTTTTGCTTTGCTTTGCTTGGTCTCACAAAGGCTTGGCTCGAGAGGGAAAGATAGATTGCCTTGGACGGCCTTTACTTGATTTGTCCTGCCTTGCCTTTACTTAGAATGCATTGCCACGACTTGGTTATTGAGAGGAAGTGAAGCATTTTCTTTCCGTGCCTTTTCTTTGCTTGCATTGCTATGCCTTGGCATCAAGAGGAATCCAAGCATGGCCTTTCCCATACTTGCTTCGTTATGCCTTGCCTCACCTCGCCATGGTTTGGCTATCAAGGGGAAGGCCAGCTTTGTCTTACCTTGCCTCATCTTGACCGCTATGGCTTGGCTATCTAGGAGAAATCAAGCTAAGCCAAGCTGAGCCAAGTTTTCTCTTCCCTCCCTTACTTTGTCTACCTGGCCTGGCCTTGCTTTGCCTTTCACAGATTGGCTATTTGGGGGAATCCAAGGAAGTCTAGCTGAGCCATGCCTTCCGATGCCTTGTCTTGACATGAATTGCCTGTTGAGGAAAATCCAGGTCAAGTCAATTCAAGACATGCCTTTCAAGACTTCTTTGCCTTGCCTCTCCAGATGAAAACTAAACATGAGAAATGAAGACATACCAATTGAAGACTTGCCTTGCTTTATCTTGTGGTGCCCTTCCTGGATGTGATGTAGTTATGGAGTAGCAGGCAAGCATTACTTGGCCCCCCTTTGCCCTATGTTGTCTTGCCCTGCCATATCTTGCCTTCAAGTAAAAGCCAGACTTTGTCTTGCCTGGCCTTGCCTTGGGTTGTCTTACTTCGCCATGACATGGTTACTCAGAGGAAGAAAAACTAAGTCAAGGTTTGCCTTGCCTTCTCTTACATTGCCTTAACATAACTTGGATAATAATGATTAGCTTTGCCTTTATTTGACATGCCTTGCCTTGACTTTCCTTGCTTTGCCATAACTTGCCCATGAAGGGGAAGCCAAGACTTTCCTTGCCTGTCCTTGTCTTGTCATTGCTTGTCTTTTAAGGGAAAGCCAACAGTTCCTTAGCTTTGACTTGGCTAGTCTAGCCTCGCTGTGCCTTGCCAGGACTTGGCTATAGAGGTAAAGCCAGTGTCTCTTTCCTTGCTTTTCAATCATTTTGATATCAGCTGGAAGTCAAGCATTGCCCTGACTTAACGTACTCTACCTTACCATGGCATGGGTAATGAGAGCTATTCAAGCCTCGTCTAGTCTTGACTTACCTTGATTTTTATTGTCGTGCTTTTCATTGCCTTGCCATCGTATGGCTCCGGAGAAGCCAAGCCATGTCCAGCTCAGCCCAGCCCACCCAGGTTTTCTTTTCTTTTTTTTTTTTTTTTTTTTAATATTTTGTTTAGTTGTAGATGAACACAATATCTCCATCTATTTTATGTGGTGCTGAGGATCGAACCCAGTGCCCCACACATGCAAGGCAAGCGCTCAGCCGCTGAGCCATAGCCCCAGGCCCCCACCCAGGTTTTCTATTGCCTTGTCTTGCTTTGCCTTGATTTTCATTACCTTTATTTTCACTGCCTGACCATGGTATGACTCAAGGGGAAGCCAGGCCCAGCCCAGCCACACTCCGTCAAGCTGAGCCCAGTTGTCCATTGCCATGTCTCCCCTTGCCTTCCTTTGCCTTGCCATGTTTTGCTATTCTGGAGAAGCCCAGCCCAGCCGATCCAAGACTTGTCTTATTTGTCTGACTAACACAGATGCCCGTCCTGTCCAAGTTAATGCCTTTGTTGCTCAGGGACTCCAGCTTGTGCAAATTTACAGAATTCAAATGACCCTTAGAATGATACTCCACTGAACAGAAGGGCTGAAAAGGTCAATGGCTATCAGGCCTCACACACAAAGTCTCCTGATGGGTTTCAGGGATTCCTCTACATGCACTGGGTGGAAGGTCCCTGACCAGCACTTCCTTGAGACACTTGTAACACACCACTCTCCTCTGGCCTAGAGCTTGTTCTCAATGATGAGGTGGATTAGTGTTCCTACTTTCTTAGTCTGCCTAGGGCTCAGTCTTTATTTCCTGTTAAGAGAGGTGTCTTCATTTCTAGGCTCCCACTTCTATGTTCAAGAGACCCAGGTATGAAGCCTGTGTGCAATTTCTAAATGGCTTTTCATAGGAAACAGAAAACTGTACTTAGATGGAGGATACAGATATAATTTCTTACATAACGCTGAAATGGGAATAAAGCAGTTGTCTTTCATGGGAGCACAACCTTTAGATTTTTTTCTAAGGGCACCTTAAATTCTGACCTCATTACACCTGAATATGTGCACTTTTAAAATGGTGTATAGGAACAAGAGTGAAATGGAAGTATCAAATAGTTTCCAGAAGCAGATTCAAATATAATTCACAAATGAGTCCTACTGAATTGAATATAGCTGCAACTGGCTTCAATTTCTTCCCAGGGGCTTTCTAGTTAAAGTGCCCAGCCAGACCCAATATCTGGATTTGGAGAAGTTAAAATGAGCAGGAGGGTACATGTAGAAAGCTTCTCCATGTGTGATCAAATCAAATTCTTAATTCTGGCATTTGGAGTTATCCCAATGTTCCCATACATCTCTGAGAACCTTTAGGACCAGGACTCAGATTTTAAGCCCACATGCAATTTGTAAACTACTTTTTATAGCAGCCAGAAAACTTCATTTGGAAGGAGTTTTCAGAGGAAATTTGTTCTATAAAGCTCAAGAGGCATTAAAGAATTGTCTTTCAACACCCCACGTTATTCACATTCATCCTAAGTGCACCTTTTTGATCAGCTTTTTTTTTCTGCCATGATTAAAAGACCTGAAAAGAACAGTTTTATGTGAAAAAGTTTATCTGGTGGCTCACAGTTTCAGAAGTCTCAGTTCAAAAACAGCTGGCTCCTTTCCTTGGGGCTCAAGGTGAAGCAGAATATTATGTTAGAACTACGTGGTGGAGGAAAGTATGTCTGGACATGGCCACCAGAAAGAAGGGAGAGAGCTCTCTCAATGTGGACAAAATATATAACCCAAATGGATGCCCCCAGGGACCCACCTCTTCCAACCACACACCACCTGCCTACAGTTACCTTTCAGTAAATACTCAGCCGGGGATTAATGTATGAATTAGGTTAAAGCTCTTATAATCCAATCATTTCACCTCTAAACTCTCAGGAATTGATATTTTGGGGAACACCAAAATCTAAACCATAACAGTGCACCAAAAGTCTTGAACTCCCTACAGCCAAATATCAGCATTTTGAAAATAGCTTATAAAAACAGGAGTCAAATACACATGTCAGGCAGCTTCCAGAAGCCATTTCAAATGATACCACAAAGGAGTCTTGCAGAATTGACTCCTGCTGCAACACAGGTTTCACTTTATTCCCATAGGTTTTCTAATTACACCAGTCAACAGAGTTGAGTATCTGCCTCTGGAAAAGAGCTAGAATAATCAGAAGGGAAGTGGGAAATAGAGAAACTCTTACAATGCAGGATCAAACTGAATTCCTAATTCTGGCATTTGGAGTCAGCCCTTCTTTTAATGTTCCTGATAATATGTACGGCCCAATAGGCACAAGACGCAGATTTGAAGCCTATGTTCAATTTGTAATCTGTTTTTATAGGAGACAGGAAAATGTTCTCAGATGGAGTTTGGAGAGGTAATTACTGCCCTGATGGTCAAGGGGCGGGGAGAGTGCATAAAGGAATTGTCTTTCATGGCAAACAAACAAAGCAAAACAAGAAGACCTTCCCATTCATCCTAAGGGAACCTTAAGGCCTGAGCTCAATACAGCCAAATATCTGCATTTTAAAAACAGCTTATAAGCATAAGAGTAAAATGAAAGTGGCAGGAAGATTTCAGATGCAGATTCAAACTTAATTCACAGATGAGTCCTACTGAATTGACTTTTGCTGCAACAAAGACTTTACTTTCTTCCCAGGGGATTCCTGGTTAAAGTGCTCAACAGGGTCATATATACAGATTTGGAAAACCTAAAATGAGCAACTGGGAAATGGTACATATAGAAAGCTTCACAATGCAGGATCAAACTGAATTCTCAATTCTGGCATTAGGAGTCACTCAGAACTGTATTCTATACACCTGAATATGTGCATTTTGAAAATGCCTCACACAGGTAGGAATGAATTGCAATTGGGAGGCAGTTTCCAAATGCCAACTCAACTGAATTCCCAAAGGGGTCTTATTGAATCCACTACTTTTTCTATAGCAGTTTTATCTTTCTCACCAGGGGCTTAGTAGGTACCTTGTTCCACAGCACTGAATATCTGCATTGAAAAAACTGCTAGACTGAGCAGGAGTTACATGTGGAAAGCAGCACGATGTGTGACCAAACTGAATTCTCAATTCTGGCATTAGGAGTCTATCCTTGATAAACTACAACATTGCCATACCTCTCTATAACCCCAGGTCTCAGATTTGAAGTTTAGGTGCAATCTGTAAATTTCTCTTGACAGTGGATGGGAATTGGTAGTGATAGAGAGTAAGCCAATGTAATACATAATGTAATTATGTAATGCACAAGGCGGGTATTAAGAAAAAGTATTTCAAGTCAGTAGTATGTTCACCTGTATTTCCAAAGCATCTTCAGGCTTTTCTCAATATATCTGAATATGAGCATTTTGAAAATACCTAATAGGGATAGGAATAAACTGCAAGTGTCAGGCTGTTACTGTGAAATACTATTCCTTAATGCCCCTTTGTGCATTATGGAAGAAATTGTATCTACTAACTTCCTACAACTAACATTTTTTTATCTCGCTGGAAAAGCAACTTACAAATTACACATACACTTCAAATCTGAGAAGAGGGTCTAAAGTATCACAGTGAGCTATGGTAACATTGTAGTTCATCAATGAACAACTCCCAAAGCCAGAATTGAACAGTTTGATCATGCATTTTGAAGCTGTCTACGTGTACTGTTTCACTCCTACTCATTCTAGCAGTTTTCCTAATCCAGGTAGTCTTTGCTGTGGAGAATAGTACCTATTAAACCCTTGGTAAGAAAATGAAACTGTTGTTGCAGCAGGAATGAATTCAGTAAAATATGATTTTGCATTAAGCTTGGATTAGTCTTTGGAAACTACTGCCATGTACAATCCCCTCCTAATACTATAAGGAGTTTTCAAAATGTACATACTTGTCTGTATGCGTGCAGACCTGAGGATAGTTTGAAGACAAATGTGAAGCTTTGCTACTTTGAAACAGTAGTCTTTAATGCTCTCATGAGAATTAAGAAAGAAATTACAACTCCTAACTCCCTACCACTACCATTCCCCATATAATACCAGAGGCATTTTACAAACTGCACATAGATTTCAAATCTGAGACCTAGGCTAAGGGCCCCAGTGAGGGATGGCAACATTTTTGTGTATGAAGAAATGACTCCCAATGTCAGAATTGAGAATAAAGTTTGATCATGCATTGTGAGGCTTTCTACATGTATTCTTGCTCTTTCTGGCAGTTTTCCTAATGCACATATTGGATGCTGTGGGATAATACAGTTTTCAAGCCACTGGGAAGAAATTGAAATTGCTGTGGCAGCAGGAGTGATTCAGCAAGAACCCTTGGTAAATTTCAGTTTGCATTAGCCTTTGGAAATCACCTGCTATTTGGGACTTATTTCTAATTCTGTAAGTTTTCAAAATGTACATATTTGACTGTATTGTGTATAGGCAATGCTTTAAGTGCTACAGTACCTTCTTGGTTCTCTAATCCACTCCACTGTGTGTTCTCTCTAATGGTCACATTTTAAAAAGGAATTTTCAGTTTCAGTGATGGGTGTCAGAAGACAGTGATGTCTTGCCTGGATGCTGTTACTAGTAAGAATGTGAGAACTAACATGATTCCTACAGTTGTCTCTATTTGGTCAACTAATCAATGTAAATTGTGTGAGACATTTCCTTTTTACTCAACCATGATTTGGTTTCTAGTATGTTAACATTGGTATTCAGTTCAGGCCACCATAATTTACTATCACCATGTTTGAACTTTCAGTAAAAACTGCATGTAAGAATCCAATACATGGTAAGTTATGAGTGTTACAGAAAATTGAGGCTAAATTTCCACATTCATTTTTGTTAGTCTGAACCAGTTGTGGGATCCTGTGAAGAGTGGCATTGCCTTTTGCAGATGAGCAAACTTAGGCCCAAGCATTAAAAAAAATAATTAATGGGAAGATATGAACCTTGAGAGGAGACTAAGGCCACATCCCATGTGTAGATCAGAGGACTGACATCATCTGGATGTCAAACTAAATTCAGAAATTGTTCAGTTGGGTGCAAAACAATTCATGTAGCATTAATGAAAAAGTAGCTTATACTATATTTAACTTCATTCAAAATGTGCCTACTTTATGATAAAATTTATAAGTGTCCAAAAAGAGAAAATTGAAAAATTATCCCTGCTCATTTTAAAGGCTTTTCATACTTTTAAGTATTAATATTCACAAAGCTCCTTTTAAATACAACCTCCCATAATACATTTATAATTGTTTTATTCATATTTTAATTTCTATGCAAAACATTATTCTTTCCTGAAATAACTGCAGTATCAGTGTGAAATTTATTGAACTATTTACCCCACTGATTCATATTTTTTATTTTATTGGGCAATGTATTGTAATTGCCCTCCATTCTCTTCCTCCAGCCTCTCATTATGGGAAATTTCAATGATAAACATAGACTTTTCTTACCACATGTTTTTTTACTAGAAGCACAGATTGTTTTATAGTATAAAACACTGAGCTGCCCCACTTTCTCCATCCACTTTTTGTCTTTACTCTCTCTTACATATCCCACTTGAATTTCATGATTATTAGTATAAGCTCTCTCATAAAGATAACTTCAGGTTTCTTTTAAAAGAATTTTTATTAGTGCATTCCAGTTACAAATTACTGTAATTGGGTCTATTTTGACATAATTATAAAATTCAGAATATAATTTGTACCAATTCAATCCCCAGATTTCCCCCTTTAGTTTCCCTCCTCTCTCCCCTTCTTCTCTTTCCTCTATTCTAATGGTCTTTCCCCTACCTGTACTTTTTTAAAATTAGTGCATTATAGACATAGATAAAGATAAAACTCACTGTACTTTATTCATATATGTACATAATTGAGTTTGGTTAGTTTCATTCCACTGTCCGTCCCCTTTTTGTCCCTCCTCTCTTCCCATCAATGCCCTTTCTCTACTCTACAGATACCTTCTATTTTTGTGGAATTCCCTCTTTTCTCCTTATTTATTTATTTTTTTTGTTACTGGTGATTTAACTCAAGGGTACTCGACCACTGAGCCACATCCCAGCCCTATTTTTTTGTTTTATTTAGAGAGAGGGTCTCACTGAGTTACTTAGCACCACAGCGTTGCTGAGGCTGGCTTTGAACACATGATTCTCCTGTCTTGGCCTCCCAAAGTGCTGGGATTACAGGCTCCCTTTATTGTTGTCTAGCATCCACACTGTTAGGTCAGAGGCAGAGGAGAAAAACAATCTCCCGTGAGCCGCCAGCCCACTCTCACCCCGCGCCCATCTCGCTCCCGCTTCTTGCTCCCTCCTGTTCCGACAACGGCCGCCAAGGCCACCACCACCCACCCGCCCACTGCAGCTGCCAGGCCCGCCCCTTGCCCTCAGTGTCCACCGCCCCCGCCCCCGCCCCCCCTCAGCCCCAGACTCCCGCCTCGCCTGCGGCGCTGCGTGCAGCCCTTCCGGGGCGTTGGCATAAGGGCACTTCCCGAAAGTTCCTCTCTCTCCCCTTCCCCCCACCTTGACCGTCACCGCCTGGGGTCCGCCTGCCCACCATCGGGGCCCACCAAAAGCAGAACGCACTCACCAACATGCAAAAATGGCAGCCCCCAGTACCTGATACAGAAAGAACAGCGAACCTCCAATGTGAGAACTGCCATGACTCCTGGCTCATCCCGGAAGGACTCTGACCTCACCAGCTTCACCTAACCAATCTCAGAGGACACTGGACTCTAGACCAACACCTCTTCCTGCCCCAGACCCTTCCCTTCCGGCCTCAAGCCTGCCTCTTCCGGATTGGGAGGGCCCTTTAAATTCTGTGTGGCACGAGGCTCTGGCGCCATTTCTGTCCTGTTCAAGCCTGATGATTTGGCGGGGGAGATGGCCCAAGAGCGTCCTTCCCAGAATAAAGCCTGTTCCGGTCCTGTTTTACTTCCATCTGCTCATTTGGCTTTACACACATGAGAGAAAAATTTTTACCTTTGACTTTTTAGATCTGCCTTATTTCACTTAAAACTCCAGTTCCATGAATTTGCCACCAAATGCCATAATTTCATTGTCCTGTATGATTGAGCACAGTTTCTTTATCCATTCATCTGTTGATGGGTATGTGGGTATGTTTCATAATTTGGCCCTTGCAAATTGTGGTGCTCTAAACACTGATGTGGCTGTGTAAAAGAGTATGCTGATTTTAGATCTTTGAATATATACCAAGGAGCGGAATGGCTAGGTCATATGGTGATTTCATTCCAAGTTTTCTAAGGGATCTCCATAGTTTTCCAGAATGGTTGTACTAATTTGCAGTCATACCAACCACACATAAGTGAGCTTTTCCCCATATCCTCATCAGCATTGGTTAATATTTGTGCTATTGATAATTGCCATTGTGACTAGAGTGAGATGAAATCTTCATGTAGTTTTCATTTGAATTTTTCTGATTGTAAAGATTAGATGACCAGGAGGAGATGAATTAGGCCACTCGGCAAGACTTTATTGGAATACACACTCTCGGGCCGAATTCACCCATCCATCAGAGCTTGTCCGGGAGAAACGGCACTGGAGCTTCCGTGAGAATTTCAAGAAAGCCCAGTCAGGAAGGGGAGGGTTTGGGGGCAGGAAGAGAAGACCAGAGTCCTTCCTGGATAGGTCAGGAAAACCCGCTGATTGACAGAAGGCATGTCTATGGGTGACTGTCAGCATCTGGCTTGCCGTTGCTCCGCAGCTGCTGACTGCAACTGCCCTGACCAGACCCTTTAATTGGACGTCCTGGACCCTGGCCCGACCTAACATCCCAGCCTTTTTGGTGATATAGGACAGCAGATTCTGTCTGGCTACTTTGTGTGGGATTGGGGGCATCAAGAGATGGGGTTGTGGCTAGGGCGTTGATCAGGCAGGGAGACAGACGCAGGGGTGTGGGAGCCTCTGGTTGTCAGTCATGTCGCTTGAATGTAGAAACATCTCCTGTGGGTAGGAACAGAAGCTTGGGAGAGATTACTGATTAGCAGAAAAAGAAGGAGGGTTGCCGAGAAATTTTGAGTTTGGTGGGAGTCCAGCATGATGGACCAGTCCAAGGCTGGTCTATTCTGTAATGAAATTTGTTTAAGTTTTTAAGTAGTGATTACTGCATAATCAAGTCCTCCTGCCTTAGCCCAGAGGCAGTGAATGGGGGCCAAGGAGAGCCCAACTATTACCAATACAAAGATGGCCCTTTTTGCTCTAGAAAGGGAGGTGGTAACAAGTCATGGTAATTCAGCCTCATTGTAAAGTCCCTATAACAAGGCTGGAGAGCAAAAAAAAACTAAACATAGCATTTAGTTTTTAATGTCACAGATGTCTATATTTAAAGTATTTTAAATGCCCTGGAACAGTTGTGTTCTTGGTTTTGCTAGGTGTTTAAGATGAAGAAAATCAAATTGACTTTTGTTTTTACCTATTGTTAAGAGTCACCTTTTGTTTTCCTTGGAGGCATCCTTGAGGAACTTGAGGGCAGCTTGTTAGCTCTGCTAGTGCCATCTGCATTAGGATAGGTCGAGGTCTGGCGGTGACCATCTGGCTTCCCCGGGAAGCATGAGAGAAGGTTCCCTCTCTTTTTGACCTTCCTGTTCATCGTGTGGCATTTGATTGGCTCTTTAATTCTCTAATGGTCTCAGAAATCTCCCTGATCAGGAGGTCCTGTGGCCCAGAGGTGCAGAGAGCCTCTTAGAGAAGTTCCTTCATTCCTTGGATTTACGTTGACTCAAAGGGCAAGAGCCAAATACTGGTTTTCTTGACCCTTTAATTTTAGTTTTTAAGTCTTGATCTTAAACACTCAGCAAGCCAATCTCACTAGTTATAAAGTAAGGGTACTGGACTTTAAGGTCTATCTTATAGGTGGTGGTTGATCTTAAAATAATTTGGGTTGGTTGTTTTTGAAGTAGTACCTGTGTAAAACATTAACAGGCAATAGTTAGAGTTTCAGGAAAATACAAAATTAAATCAACAACAGCAAAACATATTTAGTTTGTGTAACAGCTTTCTCAAATTTCAGGTGAGTTACATATTATATCCCTGTTTGAGGTCCTAATGATCTTTACAACAAAATCAATCCTTTGAACATATCTTTAAATGAACTGGAGTTTTATCTACTTTGAAGCCATTGTAGTGAGCTGGGAGACAGGACTATGTCAGGTAAGACAGGGCTCCTTGTAAAATCTTAGCAGAATATTAAATAGATTAGGTTTTCATTTATTTAAAAAATCACTTTGATGTAAAAATAACTTAAAGTCTTATCTTATTGATGATAGGTTCAGTTATAAAACATTAAATGATATGAATGGATACCATACAAGTTCAGTTTGGAGAATAGCAGCTTGATAAAACAGTTTTTTAAACCTGCTATTTTAAAGACTTGTATACCTGGAAGATATAAACACATTTAATATAGAGCCAGAATTACATTGATGTTATTACATTAAGTTTAGTTCTGAAAGAAAAATTTAGATGTTAACTTTTCATTGAATCACAGTTTTGATTAGATCACCTTTTGATTAGAAATATTTTCTTCTTCCAATAAATACCATATTTAGAATTTTTAATTCCTTTTGTTTATATTTCAAAGCAATCCTTGTAAATTTTTGAACGTAGGCAACAGTAGAAACCTTTAAAAGTTTATATAGGAATCTATAAGCCTTTGTGTTTATCTAAATTAAATTGAACCTTTTAAATCATGTGAATTAAAGGTATTTGGATCTTTTTCTTTTAGGTTTAATTGATGAATGCTCATTATCTGTGCCAATTTTGATAGCAAAAATATAGAAGTTAAGAAAAGAAAGAGTCTTAGAAAAAAAAAGATACGGCCAGTAAACATAACAAAAATGCAGGGTGGGCTTTAAGTCTCTTGTCTGTGGCAGCTGTGCTAGTCTTCCCGAGGGGTATGCGGACAGAGCGAGAGATGCAGGAATGTAGGGTGGGCGGGCTGGTAGCTCACAGATGAGTGAGAGAGAGCTCCAGCTGGTAGCACGGCGAGAGCAGCCGCGCCAGGTCGCTGGAGCGGCGCGCGCCGACTGAGCAAAAGACGCAGACAGGCAGGGTGGGTGGGCCCGGGTGGGCCCGGGTGGGCAGGCCCCGCCCAATTTTCTGTCTCTGCCATCCGGGGCTGGGACCAAGGTTAGATCCGCCTCCCGGGAAGGCGGCGCTGCAGCTCGGGGGAGCCGAGAGTGAGGGGAGGCGGGGCAGGCGGGCTCCGGTGAATGCCTTGTTCCTGCCCTCCGTCAGTGGGACTGAGGCCAGCTTTGTTTTCTCCAGCGGGGAACTGCTGGGGAACTGTTTTGGCTTTAGAGAGGGGAGGAGCGAGAGCACAGCAAGAAGAACTTGAAAGGGCAGAACAGAAGGGAAAGAAGGGAGGGGCGAGAGCACGCTTTCCAACAAAGCCTTGGTGAAAGGAATTTCTGTCCATTTCCCCATCCAGTGACAAAAATTAGCCAAATCAGTGAGGATTTGAAAATCAAAAATTCCCCTAGAGGCCATTTTGGTCCGTTATCTAAGCCATAGTACAGTGGAGTTTTGAGGTCTAGAGAAGAGTTGGGGTTCCTTGTGACTTCTCAGTGGTCCCGGGGGAGTGGGCGGGAACATAAAATGGCATCCCAAAAGAATGTTCGCATCCACGGGAGAACGAGGCAGGCGGAAAATTGAGGCATCCCTCAAACCTTCTGGGGCCCGAACGGCAGCGGCAATTGGCTAACATGGGGATTGGGAACATCTTCCCAGTTCATGTGGCCTCGAGCGGACAGAGAGCCCACGCACACGTGTGACTTACAGGATGGGCCTCTGGAGCGGACAGTGGGGGAGGGGCAAGCTGAGGAGCCAGAGGAAGGGGGACCTACCTCACTCTTGTCGGTCTGGATGAGGAAGACAGAGAGCAGCTCAGGTTCTCCCGGTCCGGAGGGCTTGCCTCAACCCCGGTACGGGGGAGGTTGAAAACCCTCTCGGGTTTCGGCACCATTATGTAAAGATTAGATGACCAGGAGGAGATGAATTAGACCACTCGGCAAGACTTTATTGAAATACACGCTCTCGGGCTGAATCCACCCGTCCATCAGAGCTTGTCCAAGAGAAATGGCACTGGAGCTTCCGTGCACAGAGAATTTCAAGAAAGCCCAGTCAGGAAGGGGAGGGCTTGGGGGCAGGAAGAGAAGACCAGAATCCTTCCTGGATAGATCAGGAAAACCCGCTGATTGACAGGAGGCGTGTCTATAGGTGACTGTCAGCATCTGGCTTGCCGTTGCTCCGCAGCTGCTGACTGCAACTGCCCTGACCAGACCCTTTAATTGGACGTCCTGGACCCTGGCCCGACCTAACACTGATTGCTAGAGATTTTGAACATATTTTCATATATTATGTTGGCCATTTGTATTTCTTCTTTTGAGCAATGTGTGTTTAGTTCTTTTGTCCATTTAATCATTGGAATTTTTCATGTTGTTTTTGAGTTTGTTATCTATTCTGAATATTAATCCCCTATCTGAGCAGCAGGTGGCAAGGGTTTTCTCCTTAGTAAGCTCTCTCTTCATTCTCTTGTTTTCTTTGATGGGTGGAAGCTTTAGCATTTGATGCCATTCACTTGTTGATTCTTGGTTTTATTTCTTGTGCTTTAGAGTCATATTAAAAATCCAATGCTTTTGTCAATATGTTGGACTGTTGGGCTTATTATTTTCCTAGCAGTTGCTGAGTTTCTGGTCTAATTTCTAGGTCTTTTATCCACTTGAAGTGGATTGTTGTGCAGAGTGAGAGATAGGGATCAAGTTTCATTTTTGTACATACAGTTATCCAGTTTTAAGAGCACCACTTGTTGAAAAGACTATTTTTCTCCAACATATAGTTTTAGGACCTTTGTCAAGTATTAGGTGACTGTATCTATGCATGTTTGTGTCTAGTCTTCTATTCTATTCCATGATTTTCAGGTCTGTATCAGTACCAATATCATGTGTTTTTATACTAAATCTCTGTAATACAATGTAAGATTGGATATTTCCCTAATTCTGACAAGAATGTCATTGATATTTCATGGGAACTACATTGAATCTGTATATTGCTTCAGGAAGTATGGCCATTTTGAGAATATTAATTCTGTCTGTACAAGTACAGGAGAGATCTTTCCATCTTTGAAGATCTTCAATTTCTTTCTTTGGTGTTCTAGAGTTTTCATTTTGTTGAAGTTTTTCACCTCTTTGATTATATTTATTCCCTGTATTTATGTTTTTAGATTATAAGAGAATAAGATAATTTCCCCAATTTTCTTTCTGCAAATACATTATTGGAGTGCAGTAAAGCAATTGATTTACTTATGTTGATCTTGTATCCTGCTCCTTTGCTAAATTTGGTTATCAGCTCTAGAAGTTTTATGGTGGAGTTTTCAGGGTCTTCAAAATAAAGGATTATGTCATCAGCAAATAACTAAATTGAATTTTTTTTCTATGTGCCTACATTCAGTTTTCTTCTCTTGTCTGGTTGCTCTGGGTAGAATTTCAAGGACTATGTTGAATAGGAGTGCTGTTTTGTTCCTGTTTTCAGAGAAAGTGCTTTTAACTTTTCTCCATTCTGTATGTTGGTTTGGGGTTTGCCATTCTCACCTTTTACAACATTGAGGACATCTCCTTCTATCTCTAGTTTCTCTAATGTTTTGAAAATGAATGTGTGCTTGATGTGTTAAATGGCTTTTCTTTATTTGTTAGTTAATGTGTTTTTTTGTCCTTGAATCTGTTTATGTGATGAATTACATTTATTGATTTGCTTATATTAAGTCAACCTTGCATCCCAGGGATGAAAGATGCTTGATCATGATGCACTATCTTCTTCATGTGTATTGGAATGTTATTTGCCAATATTTTATTAAGTGATTTTATATCTATTGTCATCAGGGATATTGGTCTGAAGTTTTCTTTCATTGATGTGTCTTTGTTTTTGTATCAGGATGATACTGGCTTCATAGAATTAATTTGGCAGGTGTTCTCTTGTGTTCTGTTTCATCAAGTAATTTGAGAAGGATTGGCAATAGTTCTTCTTTACAGGTCTGTTAGATCTTGGCTAAGAATCCATCTGGTTTTCAGTTTTTCTTACACTCAGTTTTCTTGATCCTCCTTAATTTCCTCTACACCTGATAACAACTCTCCTTTTGGTAAACTTTGGGCACTAAAGGGGAAATCACGCAGCAGAAGGGCAGTTTGGAATCACTAACTACCAAACTTAAATGGCAACTCCATATTGACTGAGTAGTCTTAAATTTGTTTTTCTAAGGTACTTACCAATTCTTTGAATAAGCTGTTTATACATAGTCCCCATGCATGCACAGATAATCCTGCCACTTTCTGTTGATGACCTATTCCAAAAATGTATACATTTCTGAAGATGTCAGTAGATTAGTCACCAAAAACTCCCTCTTCATGGATTAATTCTTGGTTATTTTAACTTTAATTGCAAGCTGTTTTTAATGTGCCCACAAATACCTGCTTGCTTTCTTCTATTTTTCTAGTCATATCTTTCTCCACATAAACTCCTCCTCAATTTTAGTGCAAAGCGCTATGTCAGATGTTTCATCTCTTGAAATCCTATTCATTCAAAATCCAATTGCTTGGGTGGTGGCTCAGTGGGGCTGGGATGGTGCCTCAGTCATAGAGCGCTTGCATGACATGAGTGAGGAACTGGGTTCAATTCATATCACCACATAAAAATAAATATAAAGGTTCATCCACAACTAAACACACATACACAAACACACACACACACACATTTCTTCCTCTCATCCCCAAATGCTTTGTACTTTAAAAGTGGAATAGAAATATCTCCAAAATTTTTTTCTTCATTTTCTTTTAATGCATTTGGTGTTCTTTAGTATTCTAAATCCTTGTTTAATTAAGTCCCATCCATAGTTGTAGTGTTAGAGTGCTCTAAAATATTTTGTTCCACAAATTCTTGGAAATGTCTTACATTTATTGTAACCTCACTTTTGATCCAGTTTTAAATAGACATTTTAATTCCAGCAAGGGTTTCTTCAGTCGTGTTTCAGGCTTCCATCTCCCAAATGGTTGGTGTGCTTGGATCCAGGGGTAGAGAAGAGCCCCAAATGCATCCGAGTGTTGTAGGGACAGATGAGGCAAGACACTGAATAGGAAACAGGAAGCAGGTTTATTTGACTGCAGTTGTTTCAGAGGGTACAGCTTTTGCTGTAATCAATTAATTCCCCTGAACTCAGAGTTCAGACAGTTTCAGAATTTTATACCCCATGTGTAAGGGGAGAGGCTCAGAAGTTCACAGTCTGCGGAAGTTCACACAAAAGCAGCTTTTTCTTTTACTGTTTCAGGCAAGTTAACACTTCAAGGACAGCACCTGAGAAGGGGAGAGCTGCTTCTCTTCTCTTTCCTCCCTTCTCTTCTCTTTTCCTCCCTGCTAGCTGTTACTGTGGAGCACAATTAGTAGCATCTTCTCTTACCTCCGAAATGTAAACATCTCTGTGAAGCTCAGGCCCAAGGCCAGAGGCCTTATTAAAGGATCTATCCTTCTTGTTACACTTTTCTTTTACAAACCCGCTTTCCATTTAAAAATATTTATAAACCATTATATTGTTACTATACTAGATAGTCCAAAAATGTTTTTAAAAAACTGGTAAGGGGGCATTCAGCACCTGGAGTGCTGATCCCTTTTAGGCTGATGGCCAAGCAAGGAAATAGGAACTTCAACTACATTGAACTCTTTTGTAGAGACTCTTTTGCTGGTAGTCCTAAGATCAATTATGGTGAAGATTTCTGGAGAAGTTTAATTAAGACATTCTGTGGAGGAGGGGGTGCCACTACAGTACATCCTAACCTTTTTTTTTCATATCTTATGCAGATATTTAATGCAACTTTCTCTATGGATAGAAGTTGCATCTATTGTTCATCTTTTAATTTCTAGAATATCTAAGTTTTAGTAATAACCATTTGCATTTGCAGATAAGTTACATAATTTGTAACTTATTATATTGCCCTAAAACTCAAGAAATCCCATCCTGAAGTGCTGAGTGTTGCATAAAATTTCCTAAAGAGGAAGCAACTTCATGTGGACAGGTGAATACCCACACCATCATGTGGCACCAGAATCCTATTCCTGACTCAACCTCCCAGTGGAAGGACTCATAGACATCCCACTTTCTAGCTGCCACACTTTTCTTTATACCCAAGTCCAATTTATACACACACAGACTTAAGGATGTAAGAAAAATATTTTAATAGGTCATGACAGACAAACAGACTCATGTTTTAACTCTTCAAGTTGATCAAAACTTGATATGTGATATGTAATGCTCTGGTAGTTGGAATCCTAAGATGCTTCTGATACTATTCTTGGAAATCAGATTCTGTTTCCCTGGTGTTGAAGATTGAACACCTGAGAAACGCTGGGGGAAAAGTGCAGAAAAAAGGTTTTTGTGTTTTTTTTCAAGATTAGAATAGAGAGACTTCTCCTGAGGGAGAGCTGGTATCCATGGGAGAGGATGAATCTTGCCCTCTTATAGTTTCCAGGTTTCTTTCTTCTCATGCCCCCTTCTACCCTCCCACCCATGTGGCCAAAAGGCAGAAAGGGAGAGATCCAGGGGTACTTCTCCCTATTTTCCATTATCTGCCCAAAAATGCAGAAAGTGAGACATCTCAAGTGGGGGGGAGGGAGTGAGAAAGAAGTACTCATTACCAATTCTTTGCTAGGAGGAAAAATTCCCTGGAGGAAGGTGACCTTGGGCACAGGTGAGGAGGAGGGCAATTTTCCTAAGGTATTAACATTTTGTTTCCTTTGAATCAGCTTCACAGAGGAACTGCTCATGTTTGTGTGTAAATTGGTGTTATAAAAATGCCTGGAATCCTTCAACCATATAAACCTAACGCATGAATGTGGGTTGGATTCTCTGCTTGTTCTCCATAAACAGCACAGATGTTACACACAATCATGCAAGTCCCTGAAGCTCTTGGCAACTGGAAAATTATCCAGGCACATGTGGCTCCAGCACAAGGGTCCTGCTGTGACTGGGGCAGAAACTCCACAGTGGGGCAGGAGACATGCACACATAGCAGGTGGGATAGAATTGGATGAAGAAGCTCTTTAGGACAAGCCTGACAACTGCTGGATCCCTTCCCAGCAATTCTCCTGTCTCTTTCAACGTGAGTCTCATTTGCTGCTCCTCACTCCGCTACCTTAGTCAAGCTCTCTGCCACTCTTACTTTTAATCTTCACACATTTTCTAGGCCTCCTCTGTCATCCAGAAGCCCTTTCTGTCAAATTGTCCCTTAATGCACAGGAATGATAGTATGCATTTTGTTCTTCTTCTAGATTCAAAGTTCCTCCTTTGCACACTGTATTCTGTGCTCATTGGGATCCCATGTAACCCTATGATAAACACAGTAAATTTTTCTGAAGTTTGTCCCAGGGCCAGCCATCTAATTTCAATATCAAATTCACTGGACTGCATCAGAGATAGCTAGCAGATTTTATTTTAATGGCAATCTGACTTACTAGAGCTGGCCTCACAAAGACTTGGGAAAGTACTCAGCAGCAATACCTGATATGTTCACAGGGGATAAGGACAGATAATAGGTGTGGGAACTGAAAATAATGTAGCCTGAGAAAAAGGAAAAAGAATAGCCATGCTCTGATAGCTTTCACCTGCTCCAACAAATGTCTTCCGGGTGCTAATCGCAGGCAGGAAGGAGTGTCTCATCATACTGGGATGATAACCTTTGGTAGGCTTTGACCTGCAAAACCACAAGACCCCAGACCCAAAAGCTCAACTTCCTGAGCACTAAAACTGACCATTTCATTGATTTATGGAACAAATCCCAAATTCCTAAGTGTCTAGGAAAATTCATATGCTAACCAGACCACCTCCAGAATAATCTATATAAATCCAGTCCTTTACTTTGGTGGCTCATTTTCCACCCAGAAAGTGGGCCCATCCCTGTAGATGTAGTCCTGTTCCTGAATAAAGCCTCTTTATTCAGGATTGTGAATAAAATGATTTCATTCATTATTGAATAATGATTTGTGAAATTTGCTTTCATCCCAGTCTTTTTGCACTAACAGACATGGTGACATACTCAGCCTTTGATCCCCAGGTCTGGATTATTTTACCATGACTTTGGTGTAAAAAGGGTGCAGGTTTCACCTAAACAGATTCAAAAGACTCTGCTGGAGTTCTCTACATGCTCCTGGCTCCACTTTTGCAGGGTCAGGTGATTATTTAGACCAAGGACCAAGACTCTAGTTCAGAGTCTGGGACACATGCTGAGTATAGCTCCAACTGTGTGCTCAATTTTGGGACTGGTCTTTAGGACTGCATAAGACCATGCATTACAATTTTCCCTACTCCCAGTCTGTACTGATGGGACATTTAAAGGGTATTCTGCCTCTGCAAGGAACTAAATCTCTAGTACTCTGGATTTTAGTAGTAATAACCATAACAATAAGAATTTTCTGACTCAGAAAAAGAATTCTTTTTTTTATAAAGTCTCATTTTATCATGTTTTATAGCAATTATATTTTTTATGGCTTTTGAAGAATTGAAACCAGGGAAAATAGGCTGACTTGCATACATTATAAAATTAAAATAAGCTATGATTTCCCCTTCCCAGGATTCCCTAATCCCACTTGTTAAAGGGAGCCCAGGAGTCAGCAATGTAAGTTGTGGACTTTTGACACAGAGCCAGGCATGTGGCATACACCTATAATCCCAGTGGCTCATGAAGCTAAGGCAGGGAATTGTGAGTTCAAAGCCAGCTTTAGTAACAGCAAGGTACTATGCAACTCAATGAGATTCTGTCTCTGAATAAATACAAAATAGGACTGGGGATGTGGCTCAGTGGTTGAGTGTGCCTGAGTTCAATAACTGGGACAAAATAAACAAACAAACAAACATAAAACTTGGATACTGAATTAAAAATAATAGGAAAGACTAACACAGAAAAAGTACAAAAATTAGCGTAGAAATTTAAAATAGGAGCATATAAACAAGTAAACTAAGCCACACTGTGGATGGAACAAAAACATGTCCCTTTCCACTGGTCTGTGCTGATCCAACTACTGTCACACTGCAGTGCTCTCCCAAGAAATCTGCCTAGGTTCTGCCTAGTCTTCCTTTTTCCTTGGATAGGAGAGTGTATGTATGTATGTGTTCTTTGCTATGTGTGTGTGTGTGTATGTGTGTGTGTATACACACACATATATATATATATACACACATATACATATTCCTTATTTTTCTGTTAGTAATGTCTTCAAGTCAGTATAAAAGGAGAATGATTCTCTCTTTTAAAAATGTGTGCTACCTTTGAAAGAACTTTTAAAGGAGTATTTATATAGTTTATGAGGAATTTGGTATGGGAATTCAGAAGGATCAAGGTTTCTTTTAGGATGTACTGGCTGGTTAGATCTCTCTCAGGTACTCTGGGGACCCACTAGAACACTGAAGGGTGATACTTTGAAGGCCATGGCAGAAAGTGGATTCTCTTTCAGCTGGTATGCTAGGCAGCTATGTGCACCACTGCCCTGAAGTTACCAGATTTTTGGTCTGAACTATAGTGTGCAAACCTGGCCTTAATTCTCCAAGAGCATAAATCTTGACATTTATATTAACATTTCTGCCATCTCCTACCCACTTAACTTTTCTCCCTCTCCACACATCACATGGGGCTGACCACTGCTCTGACTTTGAAGATGCTATATATATATGTATATATATCTGCATAACTTTGCCTCCACCTTCTCTCTAGCTGAGAGGAGGAGGGAGAGAGAGGTAAGAATCATCTCGGAACTAACCATGATTACTGGCTTGGAGTGAACTAGATCTTTCTACTGAGGACCCAACCAGTGAAATGGATGAGCTTGCAGACAATCTGCAAGTGAACATTTCCAACTGCAAATGACTCTTTAGTGTTTCATCAAACCACATGGGAAGCAATATGATTTTATGAGCTCCTTTTTGTAACCCCTGGAACATTATAAGTTGGCTTTAACATTTTTAGGGAATATCAGGTGTGGCTTTGACTACCACTGAGAGCCTGAGAAGACTGATAATACATGTGAACACAGTTTTGCAGATGACAGAACTCATTTTAGGATAATTTTGCACATGTTTGGCTTGCCTCCATTTGCCATCTTCCTGTTTTAATTCCGAGACTATTTGCCATTTGGTTTACAAATATAAGTCTTTAAATGGGAATTATATCCCCATTAAAGTTTTGTGTTTATATATATATGTATATGTATGTATATATATTTGATGGACTGTTATTTTATTTATTTAGATGTGGTGCTGAGAATTGAACCAAGTGCCTCACACATGCTAGGCAAGTACTCTGCTACTGAACCCTAGCCCCAAATTTTGTGTTTTGTTTTGTGTCATTTTATTGTCAATTTCAGTTTTTGTTTATTTTTACAATTAATATTTACAGTGAATTCTTCCATACAAATGAGGCCTCCACATTTGTCCAGGGTAAATCTATTATGACACTATTGAACACCTGGCACAGATTCTAAGATACACTTTTATAAAACAGGGTCATTTTTCTGAGATTGGGCCTGTTTTTAAAATGATGTGGTGGTGTGGTTTAACTGACCACATGTTCTCCAAGTAACCCATAGGCAGTGGTGTTCCTTGATACTGACTCTCCTGATGCTCACAAAGATGTTTCAACTTCTCATACAGTGCTTGTTTTGGACACAGCAGTCATACTACCTGCTGCAGAGAGCAAACGATGGTCAGAGAAGTGCACTGGGGGTCCTGTCACTGGTACAGTCTGGATGATGTCATCCTGCTCTCTGCTTCAGCAGGGCTGCTAGAGAGGTGTGCCTTGCCTCTGGTGCTGTCTGCTCCCTCAGACTCATGCCAGCCATCTAAGACAACCAGTCAATACTCCAGGGTATCACATCCTGCTATCTACTGGGATTGACCAGTAGATAAGTTATGGTCATCTAAGTTATGGTGCCCTAGTTCAGTACCAGACACAGATCAGGATCCAAGTAAATGTTGATGCAGAGGTCAAGAGCACTGAGAAATCCAATGGATAAGCGGTTTATTCTCAAGATGTAAGAGGGTGAAGGACTGCAGAGACTGAGGTTCTGAAGCAAGGGACTTGGTGAGCACTTATAGCAACCTGGGACCTCCATTAGGATGCGCTGCCTTATCTCAATGCTGCCAGAATCGTAGATCTCTTGACGCAGATTTCCACCTCCAGTCTCTCTGACATCTGTGAAAACATCTGCAGAAAAAACTAACATATTTTATGTGTGCATTATTTTAAGTAAAAGTAAAGGTGTCATTCTGTATAAGTGTAGTGCTCAGTCAATGCATGGGAGCAGCTGGGAGCACCAGTTGAAATTTAATAGCAGCCTTAGGGAAAAAAAGACAAAAGAGGAAGGGAACAAAGACCACAGAAACAAGAACAAATCTGGAGCCGGTGCAGTGGCTCAAGCCTGTAATCCCAGCACTTAGGGAGGCTGAGACAGGAGTATCAAGAGTTCAAAGTCAGCCTCAGCAACGGCGAGGCGCTAAGCAACTCAGTGAGACCCTGTCTCTACATGAAACACAAAATAGGCCTGGGGATGTAGCTCAGTGGTCGAGTGCCCCTGAGTTCAAACCCCAGTACCAAAAAAAAAAAAAAAAAAAGAGCAAATCTGGGATTTGAATCCACACCACCTAACACCAAACTCATGATTTTATATGTTCTGATACATTGAATAGTACACAAGGCTTTAGTTTATTTTAAGTATCTAAATTGCAAATTATGTCAAATATAATGTATCAAGGTCTAAACTAAATTTTATATATTAAATAAAGCATGTTTTTCTAAAAATATGGCTCTCCACCCAGAAAACCTTATCTCATCATGATCTGTTTTATTAAAATTTCTTATATGCACACCTTTTTATGAAGACTTGGAAAAAAAGTTTCAGGATAAAGCAAAATTGATGAAAGCACAAGATGTGTCTTCTTCGATTTCTGGTTGAAGATCAAGAGTTATAGTCTGATTTTGTATGTGTGTTTTTAGGGTTTGTTTCATTTGACTTTGGGTTAATGTGCAAGTGGGTTTTCTACATCAGGAAAGGGTAGAGAGCCAGTTTACTAATGGCTGGATTTCTTTGTCTAAAGATCTAAATTAGAAGCTTAACCAAGTTATTAGATGAATGGATCAAAAATTATAGTGTATGAAGGATGGAGGGAGAAAAATAACCCTGAAACACAATAAAGACATTATTCTAAAATAAAACAAAGAGTAATGGAACAGTAAAGTCCACAAACTCTGTTGTTTCTGTAAGTTTTATAAATGATTTGGACCAGGAAATTTAGTGAGTAAGTTAGACTGTTTGCGGAGTAGCAAAGGTTTCCAATGACAGCAATCACAAGAGTCCCTGAGGGAGCAAGGACAGGGAAAATGGAACAAGCCCTGAAGCAGTAGTCCAAAGATGGATGAATGACAAATTAAAGATTATTACAGAGGAGGCAGGAAAAAATCTGATGATAATGATTTATAAAATATATAAAGTTCCCATCTACAAAGTTATATGCATGCATATATATTTATATGTATATATAAATACATATATGTGTATATTTATATATATATATATATATATCGAGAGAGAGAGAGAGAAAGAGAGAGAGTCTATATAGAGTTTCTTAAACTGCTGGAATAGCTGGAATTTTCTGGGGAGGAGCCTGAGAGGAAGAAGATATTCCAAGAAAGAGCACCAGGAATCATCACAGAGTTTTCTTGGGTTTGGAACAAGTACTTTTTTATTAACTTTCTTTTGGTAAGAAGTCAAAATATTAGAGAATAGTGAGGAGAATAACTCTAGAAACCATGGTGCTGGGAAGAATTGGCATTTCGACCACCCACAGTGGAGATAATTTCTGAAAGCCCATGGACAGCCTAGACATTTTCAGGTTGGCAGGAAATACTCTAAAGCTCTCCTAGACACAGCCAGATATGGCTCCAACAGGAGGCAGAGGTGGAGCCTCTGCTCACCGCTCATTCACACAGGGCCCAAGATCCTTATGGGAGGACAAGAAGACTCCTTTCTCATTGGCAGCATCACACACTGCCTATAGACTCTCATAGATTTCTGGATGTATGAAGACAAGTGGACATACAGAAATAGAAGAAGAAAGAGGCTCAGAGGTGGTGGAGATGCAGACCTTAGCCAATGGAGGAATAAAAAAGAATGTACATTTAGAAATGCAAAGGGCCAGGCACCCAGGAACCACATGACCATCTTTCACATACCCCTCATCCTGGATTTTCAGAACACAGGATAAAAACTGACAGAAATAAAGAAAGTATCAACAGCCACAGCTCATGGTTGGACATTTTAACATCCCTCACAAGAACTGACAGAATAAATAACCCAAAAGAACAGGAAGAGTACAAAAGACTTGAGCAGGAGTATCAGCCAGCATAATCTAAATGCCATTCTAAAAGTGCTCGCCAGCATTTTGGGGGATGTGTTTTGTTAAATTCCACATGTACCACATGAAAAAATGGAGAGTCTGTCCCTGTATAGCAGCACTGAATTTAGGCAGAGTCTTCTATCAGGCCCTGATGAAATGAAGTCAAAGGCAACTAGAATAGCACCATTAGGATGATTCTTAGTACCGTGAAACTGAGTGATATATTTCTGAATAATTCATGATTCCAAAAGGAAACCATGAAAATAATTAAGAAGTATTTGAACTGAATGATAATGAAAGTACAACAGGCCAGCACTGTGATTCTCAGTAAGTGCAGTTAAGCAGAATGTACAAGTCTGTATTAGAAAGGAAGTGCTAAGTTTCAACTTTACCCAGAATTTGAACACCAAATTAAGAAGAAATAATTAAAATTTTAAAAAATCAACACAAAAGCAGAATTTAATGAAATGCAGTACAAATAGATTCTGGCAGTAATCAATGAAACCAATGCAGATTCTCTGAAAATATTAATAAAGTTGAAAAACTTGTCACTAGACAAATCAAGAATAAAAAAGAGAAAAATAAATGATGTTAGTATTGGAGATGTCATCACTGTGAAATCCAGACATTATGTTGATAAGGGAGGATATTGTAAAACTGTGCCAGCACCTACCACAGCTCACATAAAATACAAAAATTTCTTTGAGGAGGAAACACATTTCCAAAACATATACAAGAATTGGGAAAATCTAAAAGGTTCAATGTCTGTTTGAATTTATAGTTAAAAATCTTTCCTTTCTAGAAAACTTCAGGCCAATCTATATTCTCTGGTGAATTCCACAAGCCCTTAAGTAGGAAATAAAACTAACCCTATCTTTTTTTTTTTCTTCCTTTCTTCTTTCTCTTTCTTTTTCTATAAAGTGGAGGGGAAGAAAAAAGGAATGTTGAGCCCAGAAAAACCTTCATGTGAAAACCAGACATGGGCAGCACAAGCTATGTGTTTTCATGCCCTCTCTCTGTTAGCATCATGGACACAAAATCCTAACAAAACACTCACATCTTTAACCTAGCAGTGTGTAAAGAGAACACACAATAGGCCTTGAAATTCTGCAGGAAAGCAAGAAAATCTGCAGGATCATAAGTATAGAAGCTGTGGGAAATGGGAAAGTATGTGATCATCGCAACAGAGAACAAAAGGCGTTTGAAAAACTTCCCAATAGCTAATCATGTTCACAGAATTCAGAAAATGATGACGGTGTTCGTTCTGGTAGGATTTGCCTCTGAACACTGCAGCTCAAGCGTGTGTAGGGGTAAAACCAGCACCTTCTCCCATGGTGGAAGGAGTTGAACTGCACTCCCCATTTGCACCAATATCTTCCTAAGGTTCTGGTCAAAGGAGCGAGCAGAAAACCTAAACCATAAAAACCAGAATGAAATAACTAAAGTTCCACCCTCATACTGTATCATTCAGCTTTTTCACCGCTGTGACAAAAAGATTTGGCAAGAACAATTATTGGAGGAAAACTTTCTTCTTGGTATCAGAGATTATATTTCATAGATCACCAGTTCCATTACTTGGGGCTTGAGGTGAGGCAGGACATCATGGTGGAAGGGTGTGGCAGAGGAAGAAGCTCAGGACACTGTACCAGGAAACAGAGAGAGACAAAGCTCTGCTCAACAAGGACAAAATATAAATCCCAAAGGCATACCTCTAGGCCCCATCTCTAGCCACATCCCAGCTGCCTACAGTTATCACCCATTTAATGCCCTATCAGGGGATTAACACACTGAGTAGGTTAAGGCTGTGATTACCCAATTATTTCACCTATAAGCCTTGCATTGCCTCACATTGTCTTGCATTTTGAGCTTTTGTGGGTCCACTCTATCTCAATCATAACACACAATACAACTATTTATTTAGAATATCCCAAGGAATTCACAAAACTCTCAGGATTACTAGTGGACTAAACAAAGGAGCAGGAAGGCAATACAGAATGCAAACCCCAGCTGCTATCTTAGATTTCAGCAGTGCACAGCCAGAAAATGGAAATTAAAATCCCCCAGGTAAAAACATCAAAACCATGAAAACAGTATTCATGAGATGATTCCTTTCTGAAAACTATAAATTTCTGAAAAGAAATTTAAAAATCTTAAACTAACATGAGAGATATGCCATAGCCATGCACCACAGAGTCCAACATTGTTAATTGTTGTATTTCTCCAAGGTGATCTGTCGATTCAACACAACCCATGTCATACCAGTAGGCTTTGGAAGTTTGTCTGTTTGCAAAGAAAGGTAGCATTATTCCAAATTGTATGTGGAAAAGGCAAATATTGAGAAAACACAAGCTTGAAAAAGGAGAACGATACCAGAGAATTTTTGCTAGGTAACTCTTAGGCCTACCATGAAGTCCAGTTGCCAACAGTATGGATCCATGGTCAAAGGAAGCATAGAGACTCCAGAAGCAGACCCACATATATAGTCAGGGACTTGGACTTAAAAAAGGTACTAGAACTGCTCAGAAAAGGAAGAAAGCTTTTCTTTTAAATGAGCAGTAATGGGAAACCAGGTATCTATTTGAAAAATAAAAACACTTTACACAATAGTTAATAAAAAATAAAAAAATGTCAGTATAGGGGAGGGACCAGGGATTGGAGGAGGGTATGAAGGGGGAAAGTGGTGGGGAGTAATATTGGCCAAATTATATTGTTGTATCACATTCATGTACAAATATTTAACAAAAAAAAAAAGCTACCATTATGTACAAATATAATGCACCAATAAAAAAATGTGGAAAAAAGTGTTTTTTAAAAAGCTAATGAAATTAACATTAGCAACCTGGAAGAGAAAGATATAATGTTGGTATATCTGGAGAAAGAAAGAGTAACTTGACAGCTTAAGTCAGGAAACACTGGTTAGGGAACAGAAAGCACTGCCCATGAAAAATGGTGAACTGCATCTCAGTTGGACCATGTCCCTCACAAGGGCTCCCATGATAAATACATTGTACATCACTAAGCCACAGACCTGGAGGGAATGTCTGTAATCTTGAAGGTCTTCACTCTCTTTGGCTTTTTTTTTTTAATCACATCTCCACATAGTGCATGCTCAGGAGTTGCCCACAGGGAATCTGACCCTGATACACTTTACTTGGCCTCTAAGGCCTTCCTTAGAAATCTTGGTAGAAGCCTCCATAACCCTGATCTCCAGCATCCTGCAATCCTGCAAAACCAGCACCACATTATTGACACCAAGTTCTGTCACCATCTTGAGTATTAGTCAAATTTACAGTGAACATGTTTGCAGGAGATTCTGAGTGCTGAGGTGACTGAGCATGGTGAAACAACTTCCTAGGTCCCCTGTGGAGGCAGAGTGTTTCAATGGTCTGTTCTCAAAGGAAATGTTACTTTTATACCCTTGAAACTGAGATAGTTGTGGTCTTGCCAGTTCCTGAGATGCCCTCAACTCATCCTTCCCATCATCCTTGGGTAAAGTATTTAGCATCTCCTCATTGACTGTAAAATGTTTAAAAGTCACAGCTTCCTTAGCCCCAGATTAATGCATACTTTTCTGGACAAACTCCAATTTTTCAAATCTTCCTTTCTTACTTTGTACTCCTGATTATCACAATAAACCGGACTACCTGCAATATCCATGTCACCTCCTGAAGGCTGTGCTACCTTGAAAGTTTCTTGTTCAGATTAATTAGTCCTATTTATCTTTTTATTTATTTTGGTACTGTGGATTGAATCCAGGGGCAATTAAGAAGTGAACAACATCCCCAGCAATTTTTATGTTTTATTTTGAGACAGGGTCCTGGTAAGTTTTTTAGGGCTTCAATAAATTGCTGAGGCTGGATTTGAACCTATGATTCTTCTACCACAGCCTCCTAAGCCATTAGGTTTGCAGGCATGCATCACCATGCTCCACAGTCCATTGACTTTAAATTCAGCCTCATGGAAAGTGTCAGAACACAGGCAAAATGTAGAAAACTTCTTGGCTAGAATATAATATGAACGCTCTCTAGTTCACTTTCCAATAAAGTCTTTCTTTTGTTCTGAATCCTTATGAGCGCAGACTTTATTGTGCATAGTCATATTGACATTCTGGTCTTCTGAACTCCAACAAGACTCAACAATTAATCTCTGCTTACAATATGTCAAAGTTTTTCCAACTTTTATATTTAAACTTTTCAGTATTTCCATGACCACAAACCAGCTTCAAAAGCTTTTGAACCACATGGTCAGGTTAGTCAGAGAAACAACCCCACTTTTTGGTACCAGTATCTGTTTTAGAGCCGGCCGCAGTGGCGCAAGCCTGTAATCCCAGCACTTAGAGAGGCTGAGACAGGAGAATCGCGAGTTCAAAGCCAGCCTTAGCAATGGCAAGGTGCTAAGCAACTCAGTGAGACTCTGTCTCTACATAAAACACAAAACAGGACTGGGAATGTGGCTCAGTGGTTGAGTGCCCCTGAGTTCAATCCCTAGTACCAAAAAACAAAACAAAACAAAACCAATATCTGTTTTAGTCAGTTTTTCATGGATGTGACCATGAAATACCTGTCAAGATCTATTTTAAAGAAGAAAAAGTTTTTTTATGGTGCCCAGTTTCAGAAGTATCAGTCTATTGATGGCCTATTATGTTCTTCTGGCCCTGAGATGAGGGAGAACACCATGGTAGAAATGTGTGGAAGGGAAAAACAGCTTAGGGCATCACCATCAGGAATCAGACAGAGCTCCCCTTGTCTTGGGAGAAAGTGTCTCTGGAGAAATGTCCAAGGAGTTTCCTGAAAAGAGAGAGAACTCAACTCAGAAGCAGTGGGGTTCCTGGCATACATGACAGAGTAGAATTTCAGCACAAGCCAGACACATGCATAGAGAGAAGTTTATTTAGAAAGTTAGATACACATTCAATGCAGCATTGTGGTCTGTCTTTAGAGTAAGAAGTAGCTCTGACTGGAGCTGGTTGTTCAATATTTATAGAAGGGTTTTATCAGGGGCCAGACTGGAGGTGGATGCAGAATAGAGCTGTACAATGTTACACTGGTTTTCCCTGCCCTTGCATATTTATATTATTTTACAAGGGCATGGGCCAAGGGTGTGTTGCTCAAGATTTTCAGTCATGCTTTCTACATCTCAATGGATTTGGATGTTTCTTTTAATATTTAGTATTTATCTCTGTTTATCCTAAATCCCTGTCTCACCTTCACCAGGCACTCTCTCAAACACCCTCCTTCCGTGACTCACCATTTCCAGTTATACCTTACCTATAATGACCACCTAGCTAATCTGTGGATAGAGTTTATTTGAATGGTTTTTCTAACACTATGTATCTTCATTTGTGCTGGGAACTTCCTGTGCACAGTTGCAGGTCAAAAAGGCCCAGTTGTTATAGTGACGCTGGCCAGAGGAGACCAAGTGCAAAGACACTCTTCAGTTATTAGTCAGAACATTGAGTTCAGGCACCAACTCTCCAGGATAGAGAATTCTGAGCACAACAAAATGATCCTAATGTCTTTCCAATCCTGCATCCTTCACATTGACTGCTTCCCTGAAAACTTCCCACAAATAACCTTTTAATGAAACCTGTATGATAAGTGTGCTGAGGTAGCTCTGCATCAGTCAAACTTCTTCAGAGGTTGACTGCCAACCTGGCCCCATATTTTGCTCTCTATGTGTATCTGTATCTTCTACACCACCACCACCACTCCTCAGGTTTCTCCTGAATTAATGGCCACAGCTATAAGAGATTAGAGGGCTGCAGCACTAATCCATTTTATGTGAATTAATGTATTAAGTAGGTTAAGGGTCTCATAACACAATCATTTTGCCTCCAATTTTCTTACATTATTTAATATAATGTAATACCTAAACCAAAATAGAACATCTGAGGTTTTCAGGACAAATGTGTAGAGTTTACCCAGATCAAGACCATCACAGGCAATGCTAGTAGGTATGTTCTTAGTTTAGGTGTGAGTTACCATTTTGCTTAGTTTGCTCCCCCTCCAGCCTGATGAAAGTAAACCCTGGTAAATGCTGGCCAATTTTACTTACTGCAGGCTCACAGGCCCAGAATATATGCTGAGGCCCACTGTCAGGGCAAGGAAGAATGACCTGCTGGGCCCAGAGTACAGCAAGAGGCCACGGGAGAGGGTAACAATGGGGACTCAGATATATCTTCAAACTGGTTGGAGGCAGCATTAGCTCAGAGACTAGCAAAGATTATATATTTATTTGTTTGTTTCTCAGGTTCAGAAAATATAGTTTGTTGGCTCTTGAACATTTTAGATTAAACAAATATTGTCTTAACATACAAGTCGATATCACATGAGGAATCATGTCATCTAAACTGGTTCCTTTCGATGGGTGTCAGCCTGGGAAAGTTTTATGGGAAGGTTAAAGGGTCTCCAGGAGGGAACAGGGGTTGCCCTTCACTGGTTGCCCTGGAAACCTTGGATAAGTTCAAGGTTAATATGTAAGTTCCACTTATATATTTCAGGTGTGTGACTATCTGAATTCATAAACACTGAGTAGTGATATAGACTGAGGCCTGTGCCTCATATGCAAGTAAAATTAGATTATAAAGGGTGAGAGTGGAAGAAAGTGATTATGCACAAGGTGTTTGATCACATAGTTAGTCAACATATACTCTGTAGCAAGGACAGGATTATATTTTAGTGTCAGGGGTCAAGTACAGAAGAATGAGAATTGGTGGAGAGGCACAAAAATAATTTATATGTTTAAGAATTAAATTAAAAAGCCTTCCACTGATAGGCCACCTCAATGTAGGCCTTGTATGACTTCTCACCAGTGCATGTGAGCTATGGACTCCTGGTGATATCAGAAAGGATGAATAGGATAAGGACTAAATCTCCGTGATGGGCTAAGCCTTGGCTGGCTCTTGGGTCAGCAAAAACAAAATAAGGATGGGCATAAAACATTCAGCAGTTTTCAGCAAAATGAATTTGGAGTTCTCAGCCCAGAATAGGTAGACCTCCCGGAACCGCAATAAAATGGGCCCAATAAGTTATTTTTTTATGGGAGGGAGGATCCACAGCTAGGTTGTCTTTGGGGAAAGACAGCTTGTAGCTGCCCTGAATAAGACTCCCGGCTGAGATGACATCCCAGATGCCACTGGAGATCTAGATCTTCTCATTGATGGCATGCAGCTGCAAAGACAGGTGGTTCTGGCCAGCTGCTCCAGCTGCTAGAACATGATCACTTTGTTGCTTTTCACCTTCATTTCTCCAGGTCTTCTTCTTTCATGGTATTCTCCAGCAGTGACATCATCAACATTTTTCAGTTCCAATTCTTTTCACATTTTTTTTCATCAACATTTGAAACTCTCATGCATCAATAAACACTATCAACAGAATAAAAGGGTAATTCACAAAGTGGATGAACATATTTGCAAATCTCATATATGACAAAGGATAATTTGGGGAATGTATAAGGAGGTCCTAAAAAAAAAGACACACAAACCTGATGAAAAATAGCAAAGGGCTTTACTAGACATTTTTTAGAAGAAAATATCCAAATGACTAGTAAGCACATTAAATGATGCTCTAAAATAACACTAATTACTAATGAATTTCAAATAAAAATTATAATGGTACACCACCTCGCACCATTAGGATACATGCATTTCCCTACCCTTTTGGTACTGGGGATTGAACCCAGAAGCACTTTACCACTGAGCTACATTTCCATACTTTTTATTTTTCATTATGAGACAGGGTATTACTAGGTCATGGAAGGTCTTGCCAAATTTTTGAGGTTGGTCTCTAACTTATGATCCTCCTGCCTCAACCTCCCATGCCACTGTGATTACAGGCATGTTTCAACATGCCTAGCTAGGATAGGTACTATTTTAAAAAAAATAACTTGTGTTGGCATGTATGTGAAGGCTTGTGCATCGCTGGTGGGAATAAAATGGTGTAGCTGCTGTGGAAAGCTGCAAGGTGGTTCCTCAAAAATCTACATGTATACCTGTCATATAATTTGTCAAATTCCAGCTCTGGGTACATACCTAAAAGTGTGGAAAGTAGTGTCTCAAATAAATGTTAGCATGTGTTCACAGCAGTGTTATTCACAATATCTAAAATGGGGAAGCAAAGCAAATGTTCTTCCACAGATCAACAGATATAAAAATGTGGTGTATATACACAATATGATATGATGCAGTCTTCTTTTTTCATTACCCTAGGTACATGTATGATTGCATGAATGGTGTGACCCTACTTTGTGTACCACCAGAGAAGTGAAAATGTGCTCCTCCATTTGTGTACAATGAAGTGAAGAGCATTCTGCTGTCATATATAACTAATTAGAATTTTTTTAAAAAGAGAGAAAAAAGAAAAGTTATGAGTGTGTTGAAATGGACAGTCTTTTCACATTTGTTTTTCAGTTATCCTCCTTCACTTTCAGTTGGTTTTCCAGTTATTCACATCGTTCTTTTGGTTCACAGATTCTGGAAGACCCATGTTTTCCTGAGATTTGGAAGTTTTGAGTTTCATTGTTGCTGCAGCCACCTGATTTCAGCTTGCAGCCCCTTAAAGAGGCTAGTATGCTCCACATAGGACTTTTGAGCACTGGACAACTAGTTCTGCAGAATTTTGGGTGTCATGCTGATATCCAAGTGATATACATTTTAAGGAAGCGAGAAAAAATGGATTTCTTGAGATATATAAATGGACAATTATGAAGCTGTTCCTCTAGAGACCATCATGCTAAATGAAATAAGCCAGATTCAGAAAGTCGTTTTAAATATTTTTTCATATGTGAAAACTAGAGAGAGACAGACAGACAGAAAGAGAAAGAGAAAGAGAAAGTGAGAGAGAGAGACAGAGAGAAATGATAAAAAGTGATCTTCAGAAAATAGAAGGGATATCAGTAAAGTAGAAGTGGGGGCCAAATGAAGAGGTGGAGGAAAAGTGCAAGAACCAGAGAATAATGTTGACCTCATTGTACATTTATACATATGCCATAATTCATTCCAATTTTATATGCAATGACAATGCACCAATTAAAAATAGTCTCTTAACACCTTTTCTCCATGCTTAACTTTATTTTCATGATTATATGGTTTGTCTTTATTGCCTGGAATTCTGCCTTCCAAGTGGTCTAGTCTGCTGGTGATGCTTTCCAGTAAATTTTTAATTTGGTTTATTAATTCTCTCATTTCAAAGATTTCAGCTTGATTTTTTTTTCAGAATCTCTACCTCTTTTTTGAAGTGATCTTTCATTTTCTTTACTTACTTTCTTATATCATACTTTATCCCAGACATCAATTTAATAATGAACATTCTAAATTCTTTCCCTGACATTTCTTCCACTGTGGTATTGATGGATTCTGTTACTGAAGTATTTTGGTTTGGTTGGGGTGATTTGTTCACTTGAGTTTTCATGTTGTTTGTGTGTCTACACATCTAACTGTTGGTTTTAAGTCAGTAAAGTTTCTGCCACGTAGACTTATAGTGTCTGTGAAGGAACCAAAGCAAATAATTTACAGCATTAAAACAACTAGTCCTTGCTATGATGTCTGCAATGTTGATTGTCATGATAATCAGAAATAAAATGATCAGTTACTACCCAGAGTAAAAACAGTAAGTTTACAAAAGGGTTTACAATTTCAAGTGGTGAACAGTATATGACATAAGTGATATAGGAAGTGATGATAAGGGAGGAGGAGAGAAAATAGAAGCAAAAATTAAGAAGAAAGTGAAAATGACATCAATAGAGATTGGCTGTTAGCAGAGGAAAAGAAATAAAGGGAGCTGAGGGAAACAGAAAAATGAGAAATAGATGTATAAGATAAAAATTTTAAAAATAGAAATAAAAGAATAAAATCAATATATACTAATTAAACATCTTAGTCCTCAAAATACTGATCCATGAAAAAATAGCTGCCTTCAAATAATGTTAGGAATGAGAAAAATAAACAAGTATGAATATGTATAAATATCCAGTTAAAGTAAATTGAGAGCAAGCAAGAAGAGAGCGGGTAGAAAAGTGTTTGCAAATTCAAGAGGTGTATAGCATGAATGCAAAGGTGATGTAGGCTGTGTTTGTGAGGGGGCAGAAGAAAAATAAAGGATTAAAATAATTAAAGGAAAAATAGAAAAAGAACAATAGAATTTGTTAGCAAGAAAAGAGAAATAGAAACAAATGAAACAGAGTTGTAAAATAGATAATAGAAAAATCAATCAAAAATCCACTAATAAAAACCCTAACCTTCAAAAGAAAAAAACAGGAAAATAACTTCCATAAAAAAATGCTAAAAATTAAAGAATAAAAAAACTATGTATGTGCACAAATGTATAAATATTCATTGTCTATCTATCAGTAGACATTCAAACACAAAACAAAAACAGAAACAAAATAACAGAATAGTCAATTAGAGTATATGCATGCTGTCTGTGCCAAACTGTGTTTCCATTTCTCAGCTTCCCTTGGCAGGAGGATGATGAAGGACTCATGGAAGACACTTCTGGCTTCACTTCCAGGGTATAGTTAGTTACCCCAGGGTTCTATGAAATGAGTTTCTGCAAGTGAAGCTCCCAGGGGTGGGATTTAGGTCTAGTATTGCCCTAGGTGTTTTATTGTGTGGGAAGTTATTAAGCATTCGTGAATCAGTGCACTTCCAGGACTGTACTCCATTACTCTCCCAGGGCACCCCACTCATGGGAAGGGGGAGTCAGTCCATAACCAGTTCCATTGTTTCAGGATACTACCTTTCTGACCTCCCAAGACTGTTTTCGAGTACTGATCTCAGTCACTCTACCTGTTCAGCTTCTCTAGCCACTACCTGCTGCTGGCCCTCTATGTTGCTGGGTTCAAGGGAACAGTGGAGGGCGGGCTTTGTCCAGCCTCTCCAACCTGTAACACACCTTGCAAAATGGTATCTGTGATAGAAATTCTCTGTGCCAGAGATTCTCTGATTTTCTAGGCTCAGTTTAGAGCTCTCACTTTGTGTCTGTTGGATTCATGTATTTTGGATTAGTCTCAAACTCATGGATCTAAGTTCCTGATCTGATTTGGTGTCCCTGGCACATGAAGGTAAAAAAAATGTCTCCAGGCTGGGCTCCCCATGCACAGTAGGCAGACCCACGTGACTTTCACGTACCAGTTTAATGCGCCAAATAGCCTCTGGATCATCCCAGTGCAGGCTGCTCCTCTGATCTTTGGATTTCCCATGCCAAGAATTTCCCAGCACTCCTCAGTCTTTTTCCACCTTATCAACTAATTTTCCCTACACTTGCCAAGAGGTCAGCTGCTCTTCTTCATCTTGTCTGATGTACCCCCAATTTCCCAGTCTTCAAGGTTCTCTGTTCTGTATTATCAGTCTAGTGCTTTTTCACTACCCTCACAGACAAGTAGTTTTCTCATTCTTTGAGTCATAAAGCTGTGAGAAAAACCACTTCCCCCCAATCCCAATAAAATATTACTCAGCCATAAAAGAAGAATGAAATTATGGCATTTGCTGGTAAATGGATGGAACTGGAGATTATCATGCTAAGTGAAATTAGCAAATCCAAAGAAAGCAAAGGTCAAATATGCTCTCTGATATATGAATACTATACACACAATAAGAACTAAGGGAAGACAGTATAATTTCCTTGGATTAACAAAGGGAGATGAAGGTAAGGGATAAGGGATGGAAATAGAAAAGACAGTAGAATAAATTGGACATAGCTTTCCTATGTCTACATATGAATATAGCACCAGTAAAATTCCACATCATGTCCAGCCACAAGAATGGGATCCTAATTTTAGAATAAATTATACTCTGTGTATGTATAATATGTCAAAATACACTCTACTGTCATGTATAACTAAAAACAACAAGTAAATATAATAAATATAAATGAATAGATGGAAGACCAATAGAGCAGTGGAAAGGGATGAGGACAGAAGAAAGCATAAAAAAAGTAAGTACCAGGGATTGAAATGAAGAAAACTATGTTATATATATTGATGAAAATGTCACAATGATATTACCATTATTTATAACTAGAATGCACTAAAATTAATTAATTAATTAATTAATTTTAAAAAACTGAATTTAATTTTTTTTAGGTACCAGGAATTGAACTCAGGGACACTGTACCACTGAGCCACATCCTCAGCCCTATTTTGTGTTTTATTTAGAGACAGGGTCTCACTAAGTTGCTTAGCACCTCACCATTGCTGAGGCTGGCTTTGAATTTGCAATTTTTCTATCTCAGCCTCCCAAAATGCTGGGATTACAGGCATGCACCACCACACCTGGCTTAGAATTTATTTTTAAAATATCAAAATTACATAGCTAGTACATTTAAGTAAAATGGTCTAAATTTATTATAAGAAGATAAGATTTGTAAATAGTTGTCAAGTATATATATGCTTTCTAAAATAAATTATATAAATTATTAAAGACGTTTAAATAAGAGACAGACTATACAAGATAAAGAAAATGTAATCAAATAAGAAAAATTAAAAATAAAATGATATTGTTTAAAAGCAAAATAAGCCAGGCAAGATAAAATATGTCTCTAATTCCAGAAACTTGGGACACTGAGGTCGAGGGATCACATGTTCCATGCCAGCCTCAGCAACTCAGTGAGACCCTATATTGAAATAAAAATAAAAATGGATTGGGATATAGCTCAGTGGTAAAGTCCCCTTGAGTTCAATCCTCAATAATTAATAAATAAATGTAAAATAAATATCAGTTGAAAAAGAAGTCTTTCCTAAACATTATACCATGCCACCATGCTCCACAATAAATCATGGACTGATTAAATATTTAACATAGGAAACTAGAAGTAAAGAAAAAATAAATGTAAAGCTGGTCCAAAGGGAAATGCCATGGCACATGCGGTAATGACTTTTTATTTTATCTGGAGAATGCACTAGCTTCTCCTCAAAAATTTGTGCCTAATTGGCACAATTTCTGGAATCATGAAAGCAACATCTGTTACTATATGTACTAAACTCCTCTAGAGATGGTCTGGGAACCAGAGGGACATGGCAGTTTACAAATTGAGAGGTTTCGAGATTTATACAGACTGTGATAAGGGAGTTTCTTGGAGACCAGGCATTCAACATCCTAAAGTTTCAGTCTGCCTTAAAACCAGTCATGTGCCTCTGGCATCTGGAAGGCAGCAGGGAGGTACCTTGGCCAAGATCAGACCCTGAGCCATCTCCTGGAGTCCCCTCCCAGTGTCCTCATCCTTCTGGGAGGTAAACAACTGAATCTTGCAAAGGGAAATCCTGTATTGGTGGGGGTATACTCTGGGGCATAGGGACAGCTGAACTGGCACAGTCTCATTCTTGGCCTGTAGATCACAGTGCTGGCACAGTAGGGCACTTCCTAACACACCACAGGGAGTGTAACATGGTTGAGAATCTCAAGGCATTACTCTGGGCTGCCAAGGATGCTACAGCACAGGAACTCCAAAGGAGACAATGGCAAGTCTCACTTGCCCAGCAGCATTCTACAGTTTTGAACTGCAGACTGGCCCCTGGAGTCTACTGGGTCCTGAGGATGCCAAGTGATCAGCCATGAATGTTGGGTGCAGCAGGGGGCCTTGGAGGTACTGAATCTGCATGCCACCAGACTGTCCTTCCAGAAGCTCAGGCAGGTCTTCTTGCACCATGCTCAGTAAGTTTTGGGTTGGCACCATCAGGCCATCTAGCTTCATCTAGCTCGACCTCTGCTGCTGCTGCAAGATGTCAAGGTTGAGATCTGCTTCTCCCATCAGTAGGGTGATCTACTGGGACCAGGGGACACCCATCTCCACTTCAGTTTCCACTGTCACTTACAATACTGCATATCCCATACTTCCAACTACTCCTGGGCAGAAGAGCCAGGAGCTGATTGTAATGCAGGTGGTGAACCTTCCAGGAACTAATCACCCCTAGCGGAGCAGATTCTATCGCGTGATTGTGCACGCGCACCCGACGCAGTTATGTTAATCAGTGTTGCGCTCAACCGACTATCTTACAGTTGACCGACACCTAATCGCGGAGCTGCCCTGATAAACCGCTTTGGAGCGACTAGATAGGCTAATCTATAATTTCAAAGATTGAGTCGGAGGCAGAGATAAGCCCCCCATGGAGGGAGGGAGTTTCTAACACTTGTTGATGGACTCCACCTGGAAGAAATTTGTTGCCTTCCATTTGGGACTAGGTTGGCAAATTCCAACAGGCTGCAAGGAATGGTGTGTTAGGCTAAGGAAACATTTCCTAGCTTGGGGAAGTTACATCAACGACACAGACAAGAAGAACAAGTATGGGGTGTAGGACGACAGTCACGGAAGGGCAAGGGACCAATTGGAGGAAGTGGGGCTGTTTAGTCAGAAGCCTGCACCATTCAGGCTGTGCCCATAGGGGCAGACAAAAGGGAGACAAGCTCTGCTTTCAGCAGGATGCTTGACTTTCATAGCCCTGTGGAGGCCTGTGTACCTGGGACCTGCAAACCTTGGAGGGCTAGCACACAGGCCGCCTTATTGAGCAGTAAAACAACAACAAACTTTAGCTGTTTTCCCAGCCACATATAATCCCCCTATAGATAGACTAATCTTTTAACAATTGAGCACACAGAGCAGTTTATTGTTAAAGTATACGCTTTCAAAAGCATATAATATATAGTGCATAAATGTGCATATGAGAAAAAATATGTCTCATAATATAGCAACATCAGGGCTAAAAAAAATTCTTCAAATACAACCCACTTTCTGTTTTCTACTGAGGGAACTTACAAGAACTCTTTGAATTGAGAACATGGCTCCACATTTTTTCTTCTTTTGTTTTTAACATTACTTCATAATAGTCTATTTAAGAGTGACACTTTCACCCCTCAATAGATTTTACTTATTGCTCACATATTTGACTCACTAATCCATCAAATTCTGAAGGACAATTTGGTGCCATCTTCATCAGTTAACAAGACTTGTTGAAAAGCCATGAATTTTCTGCAAATAGTTCATTAACTTATTTTTCAACAAAGTGGACAACAGAGTTCACTAGTAGCTTTCACGCTTTCCAAAGCCTCAAACACATTATGCTTTTCTAATTTGTCACCACTTTGGGCAGACTACACTTATTTAAAAAAAAAAAAAACCAAAAGCTTCCATGCAAAATTTCTGATTCCACTGTTTTAATACACCATCCTGTAGTTAACCCTTACTTTTTTTTTTAGTTGTTGATGGATCTTTATTTTATTCATTTATTATTTATATGTGGTGCTGAGAATAGAACCCAGTGCCTCACGCATGCTAGGTAAGTGCTCTACCACTGAGTTACAGCCCCAGCCCCACCCTTACTTTTATTTGTTTATTTAACCAGCAAGAGCAGAACATTCATTCACAGCATCCTGGCAGTGCAGGTATTCAGTCACCAGGGCCAAGGGAGCAGCAAACAGAAGGTTCCCAGGCTGCATAGGCTGCCTGCTGCTGCCATAATGCCTGTTGTCTTGCCCTGTTCTCAGGGGACTATGGCTATCCATACTGGGTCTGAGCTCTGGTGGTGGTGTGTGTGAAAAGGAATAGTCATTGTCCCCGAAGTGGAACTCTTTCTACATTTACCAGTTTCACAAAAACAAAATGAATAAATAAATAAAAATATCAAAGCTATAACATTTTTGAGTTTCACATGCATTCATAGGATGACACTATGAAATATTTACAATGAACCATGGCTTGCCATTCTGGGTATCAGAATACATTATAAACGTTCACAAATTATTTTCACCAATAGCAGAAAGATAAGTGACAAGAACATGATAAAACACAGAACATGCAAATATCTGGAAGAATATTTAGTATACTAGAATTGGTGGGTAGAGACATTTTTAAATGTTGCACAGAACTTACCATCAAATCATCTATTTGAGGTGCCGTAAGCAGTTTAATCTTAAGCAGCAGAGGAAGTACTACTGCTCTGCACCTTCAAAACTTTGTAGCTGAGAAATGGATTTCATTTCTCATTAGAATTAAATTCCTTCTCTTACCAGGGACTTAAATATTTTTCCCTATGTCCATATATCACTTGAGTATCTGGAAAAGAGTACTTTGTCCAGTTAAATGAGTTTGGGTTTAGTAAGCTCAATATCATGGGTTCAATCCTCAGCACCAAAATTTAAAAATAAATAAATAAATAATAAAAGATTGTTCGAAAGAAAGTTTTGTTTTCAGTTCATTTTTTTTAGGAAAGTTCTTGACAACATAAAATGAATAAAGAGGGATTTTTGTTTTCTTCTAGTACATGTCTATGTAGAAGTGAAGAAATTTTCACCATGTTTATAGATATTACTACACATACCTTTCATATATATATATATATGTTTAGTTACATAAATGCAGTTATTGGTTAATTACTCTGTTTTAGTGGCATGAAAGCAAGAAGAAAGCAAGCATAAGGATTATTACTACCACCAGACTATTGCTTTACTTCATAAGTTCTGCTTAAAAAAGCTGAACTCAAGTGTATTTATCTTTTACTCTATTCAAATATACTCATACACCAAATACCGAGTATGTAATTGATATAATGTCTCTTAAAACTCTTCCTTAAAAACTATATGTTTACTTGATTAGAAATATAAAACTGAAGAGATATAACTCAATTTAAAGTACATTTTCTCCTCATTTCAAACAGAAGCACTTCTGGAGGTAGGAAGTTGTAAAGTACCCATTTTAAAACTTAAGGTGGTGTTAAACACTGAACTTTGGAACCACCTGCTTCACATATATGCTATAAATCTAAGCATTGAATAGATTGAAACATGCTAAATCATTTGAGTCTTACATTTGCTTTGGTTTTATGTTACTTGAGAAAAAAGTAGAACAAGGATTGCTTTGTTTTTCATTTGACTTTTTATTGTTGTTTTAGCATTCATCTCTACATATAGTACTTTTAAAACTCCTAACGAAGCCTCTTACTTTCATAGGACTGCTTTCACCTTATGCCTGTGCCTTTGGCCACCTAGAACTGGTGGATTTTCAAGTGAAGAGATAATGCAATATCCACCTCTGTGACTGTGATGGCAACACACCAATGATGAAGGTAGATCTAGCTAAGTTTCTGCAGGAAAGAATTTGATTAAAGTGCTTAGAAGAAAACTTGATTACTGCTGTTTAAATATATGTAACTGCCAATTAGTAAAACATGTGAAATGTTTTCTTGGATTCTCAAAATTTACAGTTTATTTCTTGGTATAAAACCAATAGGCCCTACAATACCTGGAAGAGGAATGTGCAGCTATCCTAGAAAATGGTGCCAATCCGTATGCTCACAACACCAGAGATGAAACTCCTCTCCCCTTTGCTGTCTCTTTAAAGAAAATGTCAATAGTATAAAAATAGCTTTCACTGAATGCAAATATAGAAGCTATAACCATGGTGTACCCCAACCACCATTATTCCAAAATATTTGAAATACATTTGGTTTATCTGTGCTGTATGTCAACAAATGTGAATTTTTAAGCAGGGTTTTTTGATTAGAATAGTTGCAGTTGTTGAAACATCTCTTTTCTTCATTTTTTTAAATCTCATGGTTATATTTAGTTTGCCTCTAAAAATTGAGTCCTCATTTAAAATTAAGGACACTCATGCAGAAATCTGGAATTCAAGTTTCTTTTAAGAACCAAATGTGGCCCTCTTTGAGCCATGTTACTGTGGAATTCAAGTTTCTTTTAAGAACCAAATGTGGGCCTCTTTGAGCCATGTTACTGTGTGGTGTGGCATGCAGAGAGTCATCCACTCAGATGACCTACTTTTCCTCAACTCCTGATTTATAGAATATTTTATAAAGATGTCATGGTTTTCTTGGTAATTTCTATTAATTTACAAGAATCTAGTCTGTATAATAAATGGGATTAAATTTTAGAATTTAGAAACTGGCATTTTCTTTATTTTAAAATTATTATTAAAATTTTATAGTTATACATGGTACTTGAGTTTATCCTGACAAACTTATGTGCATGGGAATCAATTTTAGTCCATTCTTTGCCCTCTCTCTTTGCTGTCTCATCCTCCCTCACTTGTCACATTCTCCTTCATCTTCTCTACTAACATCCTCTTGCTCATCCATGAATTTGTATTTGATTGGTCCTTTATGTTATCTCCCCTCTTTGTTTTATTTTACTCTAGCTTCCATTTTTGTTTCCATGGCTTCCATTTTTGAGACAAAATGTTTTACCTTTGAGTTTAAAATATTCTCAGCTCCCTTTCTTAGCAGTTAGGTGAAATCAACTGAAGTATGATGATTGCTGCACCCTCAGGGTGCTAGGGTGTAGGTGTAGGTAGAACTTCTGGAGGTGGGGCCTGAGTTAGGCTTAGGTAGGCTCTAGGTTCTTCTCTGGATATCAATTGGTCTAGGGACTTTAAATCAGCATACCTCTTAGGCCCAGCAATTTTCAGTCCACACTGGTAGTCTGCATCCCAGGATCACTCCTGGGTTACCCTCTTGTGTTAGAGGAGCCAATTGTTATTACACTATGTCATTTGCTGACCTCTAGTTTCGTGGTCTCACTTCAGTTTCCAAACTTGGTCTTTTTCACTCCCACCTTTTTGAATTTCTACCCAGACACTTGCCTCCCAGTCAGTCTTGCTAGCAGCTGGATTAGTGGAGAGTAGGGAGAGCCAGGTGGGATTCCTTGGCCAGTTTTTCTCCACGTAAACCTCTCCCCACATTTAGTTTTCTCCTTGTAACTTAGGTACACTCTATGTCATAAATTTTGGTTCTGCCTGGCCTGTGTTTTGGGCCAGACTCAGGTTTGCCAGGACTTGGCTCCCTCAGTTACCAGTCCTCACTCTATGGCTGAAAAACATTCCCTTCCTCTGTCCTTTGCATGTTGCAGAAAGAGATGCAGTGGTTTTTCTGTACAAGGCTATTTTGAAGTGTGCCTTTCAGTTTAGTCAGGCAGTGTCTTTGATCTGTAAACTCTCTGTGCCCAGACAAGCCTCAGTCCTCCTAAAAATGCAGGTTCTTGCACTAGAGATTTCTTCCCTATTGGTTATATCCAAACTCCTGAGTCCCATATCTGTTTTGAGTGTCCAATATTAAATTCTGGTAAGTCTCCCCTTTTAGTTTTCATTCACTCACCTTGATGAGAAGCTATCTATCTGCTTTCTTGGTTTCACACCATTGAACCGCTTGGAAAGTTATGTGCTCTATTCTACCATCTTGAAACATCCTTGGCATCCCTAGTTTTTTGAGGAATCTTCAAACTGCTTTCCATAGTGGTTGTACTAGTCTGCAATCCCACTAACAATGTACAAGTGTTCCTTTGTTCCCTCAACCTCCCCAGCATTTATTGTTTGTATTTTTGATCATTATCATTCTGACTAAAGTGAGATTAAATCTTATTGCTAGAGATGTTGAACTTTTTTCATATATTGTTGTCCATTTTTGTTTTATTTTTGAGATGTTTCTGCTTGGGATTTCTGCCCATTTATTGAATGAGTTATTTGGGTTTTAGTCATTTTGAATTCTTTGTATATTCTGGATATTAATTAAGGAAGTTGGTGGCAGCACTTTCATGTTGGTGTGTTTACCCCTACGTTTTCTTATAGAAGTTGTGAAGTTTCTGGTCTAATTCTGGTCTTTGATACATTGTATTTTGAGTGTTGTACAGAACAAATGACCAGGATATAATTTAATTTTTCTACATACAGCTATTTTTTATAGTACCATTTTAAAAGATTGTCTTTTTCCTAAGATATATTTTTGGCAACTTTGTCAAATGTCTGATGGCTATAGGTTTGTGGATTTTTGCTGTGTCTTCTATTCTATTTCATTGGTCCCCATCTATTTTGATGCTAATACCATGCTGTTTTTGTTACTGTGGCTCTGTAGCATAATTTTAGATCATGTATTTTGATGCCTCCTGCTTCCTTTTTTTTTTTTTTTTTTTGGTTGCTATTGATTTTACTATTCTAGTTCTCTTCTTCCAAATAAATATAAAATTGAGTTTTTCCTAGTTTTGCTCAGAATATCATTGGTATTTTGATGTGATTGCATTTCATCTGTATATTGCTTTGGGTAGTTTGGCCCTTTGACAATATCAGTTCAGTCTATTCAAAATCATGGGATGACTTTCAATCATCTCAGGACTTCTTTGTTTTTCTTCAGTGTTGTATATTTTTTATTGTAGAGCTCTTTTGCTTCCTTGTTTAAATTAATTCCCAGGTATTTAAATTTTTTGATGCTATTTTGAATGGGATATTTTTCTTGATTCTTCCTCATCTGAATCTTTGTTGTAGTATAGCAAAACTATTGATTTATGGGTGTTGATCTTGTATCCTGCTACTTTGCTAAATTCATTTATAAGCTCTAAAAATCTTCTGGTGCAGCTTTTTTTTTTCCTTCTAGATATAGAATCATATTGTCAGCAAATAGAGGGTTTGACTTCTTTTTCTCCTGTTTGCATTCCTTGTATTTCCTCTTCTTGACATCGCTCTGGCAAATGTTTTGAGGACTGTACTGAATATGAAGGACGAGAGTGGACAGTCTTGTCTTGTCCTGAAATTAGTGGATGTGTTTATAGGTTTTCTCCATTTAGTATGATGTTGGCTTTGCATTTGTCATAAATGGCCTTTAAAATGTTGAGGTAATGTTGAGGTAAGTGCCTTTGATCCCTAACTTCTCCAGCATTTTTAACATGAATGGGTGTTGGATTTTATCCAAAGTCTTTTCTGCATCCATTTATATTATCATGTGACTTCTGTTCCTAATTCTATTTAAGCATGAATTACATTTATTGACTTGCATGTGATGAATGAATTTGGCATTCCTGATCATGGTACATTATCTTTTTGAATGTGGTTTGCTAATACTTTATTAAGAATTTTTGCATCTGTATTGATCAGGGATATTGCTTCATAGTTTTCTTCCTTCAATGCATCTTTGTCTGGTTTTGGTATCAGGGTTATACTAGCTTCATAAAATGTATTTGGGAATGTTTTATCCCTTTCAAATTCATACAATAATGTAAGAAAAAATGCTGTTATTTCTTCTTTAAATGTTTGGTAGAGCTCAACTGAGAATCCATTAGGTTTTGACCTTTCCTTTTGTGGAAGTCTTTAAATTGGTATTACAATTTCATTACTTAATATTGGTCTATTTAAGTTTTCCACATTTGTCTAATTCAATTTGGGCAGGACATATGTATCTAATAATTTGTCAGTGTTTCCTAGATTTTGATGTTTTTCAAGTATAAATTTTCAAAATAGGTTTGGATAAACCTCTGGATTTCAGAAAGGTTGAGGGTCAGATCTCCTTTTCATCACCAATTTGTTGACTTTCTTCTTCTCTTTTGGCTAGTTTGTCTCAATTGTATATATCTTTTTCAAGGAACCAATTCTGCATTAAATTGATCCTGTATATTGTTTAATTATTCTCAATTTCATTTATTTAAGCTCTGTTTTTAATTATTTCCTGTTTTTTACTGGTTTTGGGGTTAGTTTGTTTTTCATTTTCCAAGGCCTTGTGGTGGAACATAAGCTTATTTAGTTGGAATATGTCAATTTTTTTAATATAGGCAATCAGTGCTATATGTTTTCCTATTATAACTTCTTTCATACAATCCCATTTTCATATGCTGTGTCTTTGATCTCATTTGTTTCTAAGAATTACTTGATTTCTTTTGTGATTTCATTTTCATCCATTCTTTATTTAAGAGAGTATTGTTTAATCTACATGTTTTTATGTGGTTTCCATTATTTTCTTCGTCATTAATTTATATCTTTATTCCATTATGACCTGATAGGATACATGGGATTATTACAAATTTCTATTTACTAAGATTTGTTTTGGAAGAAGTTTTAGTGCAGCTGAGAAGAATATAAATTCAGCTGTTTGAGATTGGAATACTATGCAGATATCTGTTAGGTATATTTGAGTATAGTGTTGTTTTAGGCTGTAAGTATCCTTATTGTTTTAATGTTTTGATAACTTATTGGTGACAAGGGTGTGTTAAAATCACCTAGTATTATTGAGTTGGGGTCTATGTGTAATTTAATATCATGGAGTATTTTTTTCCATAAAAGTATATATTGACACTTGGGGCATTAATATTTACTATCCTTATAATTTCATATTGGACTAGGATACAGCAGCCTTCTTTTCTCTTATGATTAATTTTTGCTTGAATGACTTTGTTTTTTTCAGATATGAGAAAGTAGGTACTCCTGCTTTTTTCTTTGACCATATACCTGGAAAAGATTTTTTGCCATTCTTTTACCTTCAGCCTGAGGTTGTCTCTTGTAAGCATCATAAAATTGTATCTTTATTTTGATCCATGATACTTATCTGTGTCTTTTAATTGAGAATTTGAGACCTTTAGGACTTGATGTTAGAATGAACATGTGCTTAAATTTTCTCCCATTTTTTGCTATATTTTATACTGTTTTGATTCTCACTTAGTGGCTTATTCTTATGTTGAATTCCTTTAGTTTTGGTCATTGGGAATTGCTTTTTAGTTCTCTATGCGCAGTATTGATGCTCATGAATTCTTTTTGTGTATTCTCTTTGTTTTAATGTAATAATATTTTATTTGTATTTAATTTATGGAAATTCTTGTCATGGAATGTTTTTATTTCCCCCTCAAATTTTAAACTAAGTTTTGCTGTGTATAGTAACCTTAGCTGACATTTGTTTTCTTTTAGGGCTTGGGCTATCTCATGCTGGGACCCATTGTTTTTAGGGTCTTAGCTGATAAATCAGAAGTGAGCCTTACTGGTTTACCTCTAATTGTGACCTGATGTTTCTATATTGTGGCTTTTAATATTCTTTTATTGTATAAGATAGGAATTTTGATTATGATGTGTTTCAGCAAGCTTCTCTTTTGACTGTAAGCCCCCATTGGGGATCCTGTAAGTCTTAAATATATGGATGTCTATTCTATTTTTTGTATGGGACAAATTTTATGCAACTACCTCATTGAAAATGTTCTTTATGCCTTTAGTTTGTATATTCATGTTCTTTTTTTATCTCAATGATTCTCAGGTTTGGTTTTTTAAAGTTGTCCCGGAGTTCTTGTGTATCATGGTCATATTCTATAATATTTTCCCCTGTATAACTTCTGTGTCCTCAAGATACAGCCTATCTTCAATGCCTGAAGTCCTATCTTTTTTTTTTTTTTTTTTTTGTACTGGGGATTGAACTCAGGGGTACTCAACCACTGAGCCACATCCCCAGCCCTATTTTGTTGTGTTTTATGTAGAGACAGGGTTTCACTGAGTTGCTTAGCACCTCACCATTGCTGAGGCTGGCTTTGAACTCGCGATTCTCCTGTCTCAGCCTCCCTAAGTGCTGGGATTACAGGCTTGAGCCACCGCGCCCGGCTCTAAAGTCCTATCTTTAAGGGCTGAGTTTCTGTTTTCTGTGTAATGTAATCTGTTATTGATGCTTTCAAGTGAGTTTTTAATTTAATTGATCATGCCTTTCAATTCTAGGAGTTCTGTTTGGTTTCTTTTCAATATTTCTATTTCTTTATTAAAGTGGTCTTTTTTTCTCCTGTAATTTTTCTCTTAATTCCTTTCTTATATCTTCTTTTAGTTCTTTGATCATTTTGATAATCATGTTTTTTTTTTAAACAATCTTTCCCTGGGTTTTAGTCCACCTCATTATCAGTGTGATCATTTGTTGAGGGATTGTGAGTTGAGGGGTTGTTTTCTGTTTTCTCATATTTCAGAGGTCTTGTGCACACTTTGAAGTGGAATCTTCTACCTCTTTTTATGTGTCCTTTTATGTTTAATTATATGTTCTGGGACATCTCTGTTTTTTATATATAAGTAGATGCCAATGGGTGGGACCTGAATTCCCTCTGTTTTGTTCAGTTTTTTTTTTTTTATGGTTTGTATGTTTTGTCTTCTCACATTTTTTGAGTTTGAATAAAGCCAAGGAATGTTTAGTTCAAGAGCAGATTCTCTAGCCTGTGAACTCTTAGTGTCCCTATGGGTTCCCAGCACATCACATAATGAGGTGAAATAAATAATATTCAAAACTGTTGCAAACAACATACTACAGTGTTAAAATAAATACCCAGATCTTTCTCTGATGTCTTCAATATTAATTAGGACCAATTAAGAGAAATAGTGAATTCTGCAATTGTCAACAGTAAAAAAAAAACAAAAAAACAAAAAAAAACCATGAACTAGCTGTGGCTTTAAAGCCAATAGCAGGTGTCAACCATATCACCTAAAATAGTAGTGATTGTATTAGCATTAAGGGTAGGGGAAAGAGTTATATTAATCAAATAGTTATGAACAATGTTAAAAATACAGTTAATTTGGGAAAAAGGAATTATCTTACAAAGTTAGGTAAGATAAATAAAAAGCAAGCAGATAGGGGCTGAGGTTGTGGCTCAGTGGCAGAGCACTTGCCCCTCATGTGTGAGGCAATGGGTTCAATTCTCGGCACCACATAAAAATAAGTAAACAAAATAAAGACACTGTGTCCATGTATAACTAAAAAATATTTTTTTAAAAAAGCGAACAGATAAAATGCAAACAATATGTGGGAGGTAATGTTTATGAAGTGGTGGGAAAAAATAGAAAAAGCAAGGTACTGGGAGGGAGGAGGAGAGAGAGAGAGAGAAAGAGAGAGAGAGAGAACAATAGAATTTGTTACCAGAAGATAAGAAAATGAGAGGGCTGGGGTTGTTGTTCAGTTGTTGATTGCTTACCTAACATGTGTAAGGCATTGGATTTGAGACTCAGCACCACATAAAAAAATAAAAGTATTATGTCAATCTACAACTTAAAATATAAAAAAAGAGAGGAAGAGAGATGAGAAATAACACATAAAAAGAATATAAAATCACACCATGGCACACAATCCCAAAACTGAATCCTCATAAAAAAATGCTAGAAACAATAATTACATTTTAAAGTGTTTACTATATGAGAGAAAAAGAGACAAATAAGTGTATGTATATGTGTTCCTAAATCTATAAGAACAGCCAGAATTTGCATACATGCACACATGAACAGAATAAAAAATAACAAAATAAAATAAAATAATCTAAAATGTTAGTAATGAATGAAGGACATTTCTTCACTGAGGTGGTCAAATATTTTATTGGAATGGGTAGTCATTTTCTATGTCCAATAATCTTTCTTTCCAATTTTTCTTGAGTTGTGTACTGACAGACCAAGGGTGTTAACCTCTTCCTGTTTTTGCATTTCTTTCTGTGTTACCATTTGAAGTGGCTTAAGATTGAAGCTGTTTTATATAAGGTAGACTTTCTTCTCTCCAGCATAAGAGTGGATGAATTTGGACTTAACATCATTTGGCATAGTGTCCATTAGGATCAGTTTGATCCACTCACAGGCTACCACTTCTGAAGCTTTATTTAAGGGAAATTCCAGCAGTTTGCACTGAGATACAATGGGTCTCAGGTCTAATCAAGCTTTGTTTGGTTAGGACTTCTTTGGAGAGACTAGATTGACCTGCTCCTAGGTTACACAGTGTGGGGGTTAGAGTCCATCCTGAACCAGTAGGTTGAAGGGGCACCCCCACATTCACCTAGCAGTGGAAGTCAGGAAGAGTTGGAACCGACTGGCAGCCTGTTCCCAGCCCTCCATGCAGGACAATCAGACACACCAGGGAGACCAGTCAAAGCAAGTACTCGTTTAATTGCGGAACAAGCATTCAACTTATAGGGCCATTCGGCCAGTCAGAGACAATGCACGGAGCCAGCAGCTGTCCATGTGACAAGGCACACAAGCTCCCTGAATTCTGTCCACGAGCTGATCACGTTCGCGGAACCAACAGTAAACCAATCACATAGTCCCTCCTTCCTCTGTGCCCTTCCCGTTTACACACTTTTCACAATGGCTAGTCGCCATCTTAAGGGCATAGCATGGAGCTAGCTCCCCACAACACAGCAGCTGATTTCTTCTGTGGATCTGGTTCTCAGGAGCCTCCCAAGAAATCCAGTCATTGTTCATGGGGGTCTATCCTCCATTCACTGCAGCCCAGGAACACAGACTTTCTGGATTTAGGCCTTGAGTGCATTCACCCTCACCCACTCATACTGTTGACCCCTTTCAGATGGCCATGTGAGCTGCCAAACACACAGAAGAAATGAGAACTTCCCCTTTCCCTTCCAACTTGAATCCCCTTATGTACAGTTTACTCTGACCATTTTTCTCATGTTCTGTCAGGCACAGCCTAGACCCCTTAATAGTCACCTGCTATGATATTGTGGTGCTGTGTGTGTGTGAGATGTGTGTGTTTCCTAATTTCTCAGGTCCTTCAGATTCCATGGTGGCACACACTTACCCCAGTTGGCTCTACCTCAGCTCTTCATGGCCAGTTGAGATACAGAGCATTTTTTAAAGCACCAAACAATGCTTATCAAGCACCAGCATATTGTTCCGTCTCTGGGTCACATAAATTTAGACAATGTTTTTGATCTCAGGTTTCTCTGTTCCAAGGCATTCCAAGATGCAGCTTGAAATGCAGCCTCCTGTACTCCCCCTCTCTTTGTGGTAAATCCACTCTGACAGCCACCAGTGTTGGGCTATGGTGCTTTCTTCTTGTTTATTGTAACCAAATTTCTGAGTCTTCAAGTCTCTTTAATGTCCAATATTAAATTTTGGTGAAATCTCTCCTTCACCCACCTAGGCTGAAAAGCTTTATACTCACTGCTTTGATCTTCCACCACAGCACACCTTGGAATTTAGCTTCCTTTACTCTGCCATCTTCCAAGTCTCATGAATTAGAATTTCAAAAACATTTTCCTTTTGTATACTATAAAAATCAGACCCATACTCATGCACATTGCAAGCAACACTCATTCTCTTCAGTTTTGTGCCTTAGGAATGCAAGTGATTTAGTGTTTTTCATCATGCAAAAAAAATGTTTGTCAATATATGTCAAGATTAACCTCATTGATACCCAAAATTTCTGAATTACATTTTGCCAAAATTTATAAATTACAGTAGCAACTAAAATTTAATCAGAGTAAAAGAATTTTAAAAATAGATGCATAGGGTCTCAGAATTACCATTACAATTGAGAATATATTTTACAATCTTATTTTTTATTAGATCTTAATAGTTATACATAATAATTGTGTGGATAAAAGTATATGTAGTCATTGTTATACAGAGTGGTTTTTTCAGGTTTATTCCAACAAAATCATACATGCCTGGTATTTGATTTCAGTTTATGATTCAACCTTTTTCCTGCCCCCTTTTTCCTCCTGTCTTTCCTTTTCTCCCTTTTTGTCTTTCCTCTACTCTGTAATACTTCCTTTTACATGATGACAACTGGCTACTTCATCTTGGAGGTGAATATATGCAATGGTTTTGATCTCTCACATAGAAATTTGGTTCTCTATGTTCTCTATTGAAATCCCCATGGTTTTTCCTCCAAAATTTCGTGGTCAAAATTGACAACTCCAAATGGCTCTGAGCAGAATTGGATGACAATACCTGAGATATCTCGAAATTTTTGATTATGTATGGAGCCAGTTTTTTACCAGACACATCTCTGTCACTTGCTGTTGCAGAGCTGCAAACACCATGTTTAAATGAAAGTGACATGAGCTTCTGTTCTTAAAGTAGAGCACAAGATGATGCTCTACCTTTCCAGAGCAATAAGCAGATCTATGTCTCTGTTTCTCTCTTACTCCCACTCAGATTCTTGTTATTGGTGCCTCTAACTCACTGTTTTAAGCCATAGTTCAGTCTTAGGAAGGGTAAAAAAAAGAAAGGCCATTTTTTTTTTTTCATATCCCAGCAAGAAAGCCTAGATAAGGTAACCTGAATGAAGAGGCTCTTGCACACACACTGGGATTCTGTCTAGAAAAATTTCCAGTGCATCCAATTTCTCTGGACATTTTAGGAAGAATCCAAAATTATCCTTTGCTGAAAATTTTGTATTTGAATTCAGGATAATCTACATAATATATTCTCCTATTTTTTTTTTTGCTATAAAATATTATCTTTCCACAAAATTAGGGAGATTTTGATATTACAATTTTTATATTTTAGAACTTTTAGGTCATTTTTCTTATATATTATGTGGGGATTCATTTAGACATAATGGTACATCGTGAAAAACTAGTTTGCTCAAATTCAGTGCCCAGTGTCTTCACTTGTTTTTTAATCCATTATTCTGTTGATTTGCATCTGGACTATTTCCATAATTTTCTAATTGTGACTTGTGCTGCTACAAACATTGAAGTCATGCATCCCATGAGTATATTGATTATACTACATTTGGAATAAGAGCAAGGAATGGGAAACCTGGGTCATATGGTAGTCATATTCCTAGTATTCTGTAGAATCTTCACACTATTTTCCAGAGTCAGTCATAATTTTCAGTCTCAGTGTATGATGGTACTCCTCTCCCCCCACAGCCTCACCAGCACTTATAATTTGAACAGTTGATAAATACCGTTTTGACTGTGGTGAGGTGAAATGAATGGTATTTCCCTGAATGCTAGAGATGTTGAACATTTTTTTCATCTGTTTGAGGTCAATTTGTATTTCTTGTTTTGAGGTCTGTCTATGTATTTCTTTTCTCTGTTTCCTAAATAGGTTAGTGAGATTTTCCTCAGCCCACAAGAGAGGAGATTCTGTTCTTCCACATGGCTAGTTTTCCCCTGCCACTGCTGCAGTTTATTTCTTCTATGAAGGCATTTTATCTTTTAACCAATATTTCTGGGGTTTGACTGTTCATAGGTTCTCTCTATTGGCCTTTCAACGTTTATCCACAGCCTGTCTTTTGTATTTTGCAGCCACACACTGGTACCTCTGACTTCCATATCTTCAAATAATTGTAAAGCTCTGTATAATTCTGTACTGTAGCCTTTGTTCACTGGAATACTTTTTAGTTATTTCTTCAATGGAAAGTGTTACATACTCTACCCAAGCTTTGTGTGCTATTACATCCAAATAAAATATAGACACATTTTTCTTCTTGCCTTATCCTTTTTATAAATGTGATTATAACTCAATAAATATTTGGCTGAAAGACATTAAATTTTGGAAGGCTCTGATGACTCAAATGAAACAAGTGCAGCAGTGTTTTATTCTTACATAAGGAGATAGTATTGACTCTCTCTTATCACATCAAGTATCATAATTTAACACTAAAAATTTGGCCATCCATTGTTTAAAATGTTGAATGCTATTTAACATCAAGTGTATTTGCCTTAATAATTTTAAATAAGTTTTCCACTGCATGCATAGATTTGGTGGGGAATGCAAAGTTGGCTAATTAAATACTGACATTAGTTGTTTTGGATATATGCACATCAGTGAGTTTGTTGTCAGGGAACACATTTCCTATGTTCTGCATCCTGCTTTTAACCCATCAGCAGCCAGATGAAAATAAGATCTTAGCTTCATCTGGAATGCATAGAACACTGTTTCTTGTGGAAAATTTTGTTGCTCAAGATGTATTGGTCTAATTTCCAGTCATCAAGATTTCAAAACTATAAATAAGTTACTGTCTAAAGAGTGATAACAAAATCTTCATACAACTCATTATTGACATCAATTTTACCAGAGTGACGCTGAGCAACATCTAGAGTTGTATGATTCTGGTATATCTGATGAGTCCTATCAAGGAGCAAAGAACACTGGAAATGGAAATGTATTAGTTAAGAACCATATAGGAAACAAAATATTTTGGACAGAACATTGCTTTCACACATGAGCACTGATATATTGTAATTGTTCAAGGAATGTACCATTAAACAACTAGTAAGGAAAAAGGAAAGTAATAAGTGGCATGTCTTATTAGATTTCAGCCACTGGTTTAATTAGGGGTATTTCTAATGGAATTGAGGGGACATTTGATACAATATTTGATCACAATAAAGTTGGAAATAAGGAAAAGGAGAGATAAGGAGGGCATGAAGACAGAAAAAGGTAGTTAATGCAGGGAATCAATGAAGAAAAACAAGCAGCTGTTCTCAGTGGAGGGAAAGAAATTCAAGGCACATATGAGAAGAAAAAGAGCAGTGTTTTTAAAATGTGGAAAAAATTTGTGAGTTTTCAGATCCAAAGTTGAATAGGCAGTAGAGTAAAATTTTTCCAACCTTCTTGACTTAGTTACAGTTGGCAATAAATTGAGGAGTGAAAAAAGCTTTTCTACAGAACTAATTTTGTTTACCATAAATGATTACATATGTATACAATTTAATGATGTGCAGCGTGCTTATGCAACCTAGAACAAAAACACAGGGCATTAACAGCAATTGAGGAAGTAGAAAGAAACGATGCCCAAATTCACAATATTTAAAACTCCCTTTGGCAAGATTACAGATCATTCTCAACATTCATTTGAGGCGGGTATCTTAGGAAGAAACACAGAGCTACATTTAAGTGAAGCTACATTTAAGTGAAGTTAGAGGTGACCAAGTTCACATTGGAACTCTCTCTTGGGGACTGTGTTCCAAAGATCATTCTGACTCAGCAGGTCTTTGCTTCTGTTTCCATTATATTTTAAGGTGATTCCATTGAGTCCACAGATGGCACTGTTTGTGTTCAGGAAAAAATGCCCCCTTGGGAAAGCAAAATGAACACTAGTGGATACTACACTTCAGGACACAAACATATCCAATTTCATCATAAATTTTGATATAATTCTGAACATGTCTCTTGGAAAGTGGGAAGAACTCAAAAGACATAGATGTAGAAATTACATTTCTAAGATAAATTTGCTATGGTGGCAGGCAAGGAAGAGTGGGAATGATCCATACAAAGAATGTAAAATGGAAAGAATCAGGCCCCCATCTCTGGAGATTCCTTTTGAAAAGCTAAAGGGAAGAGAAAATAAGGGAAGAACCAAAGAAGTTAGCTAGAAAAAAATGAGTAAACTGAGAGAATTCAATTCAACTGATTTCAGTGTATCTACCTTCAAACCAGTGGTGATACTATTCCTGGTTTAGAGATGACTGGCCCCAGTAGGGACTGGAAGAATTGAGGCAACATGCAGCTACCAATTTCTCCCCTCTATAACTATCAGGACATACAATATGTGTGGGATCCATATGAGTCATTTACATGAGAAAACTAGCATTTTTGAAGCATTGGTTATTTTAAATACAACTAATTATTCCAGTATTATTGGTAATATTATTATTATTAATTTTATGGCTTTATAAAGTTCTTTTAAAATATTCAGATTATTTATAGATGATACATATTTTACTTTAGACTGTGTTTGTTGCTAGAGTTTGTTCTCTCCCCTTAAAGCGATGCCTGTGAGTGAAACTAGCATGTTCAACATGCTCATTTGCAGACTTGATCCAGAGATATAACTCCTGTCTAGTACATATCCCAAAGATAAACCTGTACACTAAAAGGACACAAACATAACAGTGAAAGAAAAATCCATCCAAATGCATGCAAAACCTCAACCTCATAACACAGACAACAAGAGAAAAGGAGGCATTATCACACTTCCAAAATTTCAAAAGTTCCTATTAACTACATTCAATGTCTTTTTTCTAACATCCACTAAACAGGTAGGATAAACATGTTTAGTGATTTTATTGATTTCTTCCATGGAGACAAGTAAGCTAGAAAGATATCATTTGTACCCTACCAGAAATCACATCCTAAAAGGCTTTAATTTCATTTGTTTTGTCTTACTTGAGCCTACTCTCTCCTTCAGCCTAGACACTGGAGTCAATGAACAATGAAATTCTCAACACAGTCATGGATTACTGGTAATGTAAATCTAAAATTTTGAGCCTTTGGAAATGATGATCTTTTAACATGAATGTGTTCATTGGCCATTTTGTTATGTATGTTCCTACATTCCACTGGTTATTCCTATGTCTCTAATTTATTCTTCATCAACTAAAGAAGTAATACAGAATAAAACTGAAACAATATTCAAAAAATTTGCCTCAATTGCTAGAATAAAGTTTACCATTAAGCTTCCATGATTCTAAAACTATTTTCATGTTCATCTTCCATTAAGTTATTTTACATTTAAATAATAAATTATGATGTTTGAGTCCCAAAAGAGTATTTTATGAGGTTATGTCATTTGGCCTAATTTAACTTCTAGAAGGAAGAAAAAGAGAAATAGACCAGAAATTTAAATTGACACATTTACATACCTGTTGCTGGCTATTTTCTGTGTCATCAGGCCTCTTCTGCTCTTCCACTGATGAGATGTCCCAATGTGACTCTGATAATGAATACATAGATTTACTTAAACTACTTAAAAGTGTTAGAATGAGTGAAAATCTAGCCAAATAAAAAAGAATAATACTAATAATCATAAAATTGTATTTTCACAATTATAATTGTAAATTAAGCATAATTTTAAGTTAATATTAATGTTGTTTAAATTTTTTTATTGTTTAATGTGTGGGCCTGGAGATTGGACCCGGGGACTTGTGTGTATCTTGGTAAGAAATGTAGCATATACTTCAAATCCCAGGACTTTTTGTTGAAGACAGGGTATTTGTAAATTCCTGGTTTGCTGGAAACCTGACATCAGCCTGCATCAGCCTCCCATGTATCTGCAATTACTGGTGTGCCCCTCTGCACCAAGTGCATATTCAGTATTTTAGGAAGAAATTTTACTGATCCAATACCTCAGACACTAGAAGTCACCATGTCCAATGTATATCATAGCTCAATCATTCATCCAAAGTAAAAGGATATTTAACAGAAAAAATAAAATTACAATGGAAACAAGAAATTTCACACTGTTTACTACTGTTTACCATATCTCTGTCCAATAGTTGCTTTTAAAGAACCACTGTACATCATTTTTGGTGTCCTAAATAACTGATCACATTTACAGCTTTATTAAGGAACTCTTCCTTTACTTTTCCTTTCCATTCCTTTTTCTTCCTTTCTTCTACTAGGATTCACCCTGGGGTTTTGTTGTTGTTGTTGCTGTTATTTTGCTTTTTTAAAAAAAATATTCCATTATTATTACTGTTATTCCTGACATAAAGTGGTTTTGATTCCCTGGATCTACCTCAAACATTGAACAGTTTTGGTAATGTGTAATAATCATGTGATTTGTAAATTATTCCTTTCCTTGTCTAGTCCATCAGTTCCTGCACTTGAGGGGGCCACTTTTACATCAAGTTGGTGTCAAGAGTTTTATTTATTTCCAACAATAATTGAGTTTGTGTTAAGAGTTAGAGGTGATAACAGGTACCAGGATGTTGTCTGTTCTAGAGATAAAGATGTATAGATACTTGAGGAGTGAAATTATCAGTCAGAGGCAGGAGCTTATGGAAGTATGGAAGACTGTATTTGACATAGATACATGTATTTCTGATGAGAGTTTTTAGCCTGTTACTGACTTTCACTATCCTGAGACATTATGGTCAGGGTGAACCTCCACCATTCTGTGAGAAAGGTTGGCTATGCATCTTGGAAGTGGAAGACATTTGGTGGTTTCTGATCTCTCCCACAGGGTTACTACAATGGGACCCTTCTCAGTGGTGTTTGCCCTAGCGATTATATTGTCATCCCCAGCAGTATGTCTACAATCACTGGAGCGGTGGTAATGTTGATAAGGACTCCAAATGCCTCCCAGCTGAGTGGGTTGACCATTCCTGTTATATCTGCTCATGTGTGTTGTTCTGCATGCTGCCAGTTTTCTACCAGATGTGACCCTGGCACTTGATGTCACACAGTTGCAAAGACAGTGTTTTAATGAAAGTGTCATGAGCTTTTATTCTTTAAATAGACCACAGGATAATGCTTTAGGGCTCCAGAGCTCTCATGAGATCTATGTCTCACTTTCTCTTCTACACCCACCCTGATTCTTTTTGTGGGTGCCTCCAAAACCACATTTTGTACAACTCTTTACTCTTAGAAATGTTTCAAAATAATGGCTTTTTTTCCCCCTGAAACTCTATGAATAAAACTTAGGCAAAGGAACCAAAGTGAAGAAGCCCCTGCACATGTGCTGTAATTCTCCCTGGAATGTTTGGCAGTATATAGAATTTTCCTTGGTTTCTTTGGGAAAATCCAAGTCTCACCTTTGCTGAATATGTTGCATTTGAATTCAGAGGAATCTATATACATTACCTATTTTTAGTATAAAATGCCTCCTTAAATAAATTGAAGAAAATTTTGTTGTTACAACTTTTGTGCTTTAGAATGTTTTTTAGGGCATTCATTCTATAGGCTCTATGGGGATTCATTTTGACCTAATGGTGTATAATGAAAAGTTTGCTGAAATTCAGTGCCAAGTATCTCCATGTGTTTTTGATACTTTCTTCTGTTGATGGGTGTCTAAGGCAGTTTCATAACTCTGTGTGTTGCTCCAGTACAAACACTGAATTTCTTATGTCATATGTGCATACTGAGTTCTATACATTGTGTTTAAAAAGTGAGAAAGCTGGGTCATATGGTGGTGACATGCTTATTGTTCTGAGGAATCTCCATATTATTTTCAAGTCCTAATTTTCAGTCTCACAGTTTGTGAGTGTACATCCTACATCCTTACCAGCACTTGTTATTTGAATACTTGAAATTTTTCATTCTAACTAGGGAGATCTGAAATGTCAATGGAGTTTTGAATAGTATTTTCCTGAACGCTAGTACTGTTGAAACTTTTTCATATGTTTGTAGGCAATTTGTAATTTTTGTTTTGAGAATAATCTATCTCCAGATTTTCTCCATTTCCTGATTGGGTTAATGAGATTCTCCTCAGCACACCAGAGGAGAGATTCCCCTCTTCCACCCAGATAAATTACTCCTGGCACTGCTGTAACCTACTTATTTTATGAATGTATTTCTTCTTGTAGAAATACATTCTGGGTTTCATCAGGTCACAGGCTCTCTGTAATGGCTTGTCAGTGATTTCCCACAGCCAGTCTTTTTCATCATATAGCCATACACCAGTTCATCTAACTCTCATTTCTGAAAATGATCAGTCCTTAAGCACTGCATGATGCTGTGCTGCTGCCTTTCTCCCTTGGAATTCCTTTTAGTGTTTTCTTCAATGAAAAGTATTGCATACTCTACCCAAATTTAGTGTGCTCTCGTATCCAAGTGAAATACATCATTTGCTTCATGAATTATTTTTTGTTTAAATGAGATTTTGACTTATAAATTGTTTGATGAAACACATTAGATTTTGGAAGCCTGTGATGACTCCAAAGAAGCAAGTGCAACAGTGTTTCTTTCCTACACAAGGTGACAGAATTAAAATTCTCTCATCCCATCAAGTACCACAATTTAGCAATAATCATTTGGCCATCCATTGTTTAAAATGTCAGGTGCTGTACATCAAGTATATTTTCAAAAGAGTTTTAGGTAAGTTTTCTACTGCGTTAGTAGATTTCCTGGGGGAAGGCAAAGTTGACTAGTTAAACTCTGACATAAGTTGTTTTGGATATATGCATGCCAGTGAGGTTTTTGTCAGGGAACACATTTTCTGTTTCAACTATCTTGGATTTATCCCAGCAGTAGCCATATTAAGAGAAGAGTTCAGCTTCATCAGGAGTGCCTAATGTCGCATATGGAAAGAACTGCACTTAAAATGCAATGGTCTAATTTCCAATTCCCATGATTTCACTACTAGAAATATGATGATGTCTAACAAATGAGGATGAAATGTACATGCAGCTCATTATTGCCTTTATTTTTACCAGAATGACTCTGAGCAACATCCAGAGGTGTGCGCTGCTTGTATGTCAGGTGAGCTGTATCCAAGAACAAAGAAGAGAGTTCAAGGACATGTACAATGTAAGAATCACATAGGCTGCAAAACATTTTAAAGAGAATATTACCTTAAAACTTGAACAGTAGTATATTGTAATTGTTCAAAGTATGTACCTATTAAATAGTAAGGAAAAAGTAAGGTAAAAAATGGCATATGTAATTAGGTTTCAGCCACAGGTTAAATTGGGGGTATTGCTGAAGGAACTGAATTGTTGGTTGCATTTTGACACATGATTCAAGCAAAGGAGAGTTGTGAATAAGAAAAGGAGAGAAGAAAAGTGAATAAAAACATAAAAAGGCACTGAGTACAGGGAGTCAAAGGAGGAAAATATATCAGTTTTAATCAGGAGATGGTGGGAAATTCAAGTCACATAAAGAAGGAAAAGAGTAGGATTTGCAAAATGTGGAAACAATTTGTGAGTTTCCAGTTCTGAATTTGAATGAAGATGCAAGTAAAACTTTCCCAAACTTTCTGACTTAATCACAGTTGAAACTGAACTGAAGAGTGAAGACTTGATCCTCCAGAGCTATTTTTTTCCATAATTGTTAAGCATATATAAAGTTAATGATATGAAAGGTCTTGCTACTATTTAGGAGAAAATTATAGGGCAGAAGCAATTGAGGAAACAGGAAAAAGTATGGATGGTTATGGAATGATTCTCAAATCCAGATATCCAAATTTTACTTTTAAAGGATTACCACTACTTGTAAACTAAATGAACAGCTATTTGTTACTACAGTTTAAGACACAAGTAGATCAAGTCCAAGCATAAATATTGCTTTCATTCTGAGCATATCACTTGGGTCTTGGGAAGAACTCAAAAGGCACAGATGTAGAAATTATATTTCTAAGAAAAAATTTGCTACACTGGCAGGCAAGAAGGAGTGGAAATGATCCACATAAAGAATGGAAAATGGAAGAAATCAAGCCCCCACATCTAGAGGTTCCTTTGGAAAAGCTAAAATGAAGGAAAAATGAGGGAGGGGCAAAATAATTTAGCTGTGAAAAATGAGAAAACTGAGAGAATGTTGTAAATCTGTTTTCATTGTAACTTTCAAACCAAAGGTGAGAATATTCCTGGTCCAGAGGGACTGAATGAATCAGGGAAACCTGCAGATATATTTCTCCCCTCAATATCTATAGGCACCACAATGTATGTGGCATCCGTGTGAGTCATTCAATGAGGGACTAAGCATTTTTGATGAATTGGTTGTCATATACAGAGTTGATACCTCCATTTATTTTATTATTATATTTTGTTATATTTTAATTGTTTATATTATTACTCTTTTGGTGATTTGAAATGAAAGCATGTCCCTGGGAATGTCAGTAATGCACTCTATCACTGAGCTTAATTCTGATCACTAGATAGCTAATGTTCTGTTAAACCATGACTTTTAGGAAAATATTCGAAAATCTGTCTAGACATGCACTGCCAGAGTAATTTTTAACTAGAAGTCTTTAAGAAGTTTATTTTCAAACACTAAGACTCATACTTCAGTGTATATACCAATAACTTTGAAATACAATAGTTTATTGATATCTAATAAGTCTTCAAACTTTCAGAACACTTTTCCTGTAAATTTTTATATCTGAATTCTTTATGATTTATCATATTTTTTCATATATGTGAGACCAGTATCTTTGCAAAAGACTGGAAAAAGAAACTCGATGTTGGCTGAAACAGAGGATACAGGAAAAGAAGATACATCAGTTTCCCACATGGGTAGGAACAAACACTCATGCATGTATTAGCTGTCATTCTAAACATATTTATCTAAGCTAATTAGCTCAGAAATAATCTCTCTAATGAGGAAATAAGAATATGTTCCCCTGGAATCTCATAACAAATTTGAACTTATTCATGATAAGGCAAATGAGGGACAGGAAATGTACATATAATAAAATGGATAAAATGATTCTTATAGATTTCACTTGAAATGTATGCTGTCACATTTTTACTTTAGCTTTGGAATTGAAATTCTAAGGTTCCATATTTCCTCCTATGACTATAGATCACTGTGCTTTCCAGCATTCTTTTTTTTTTTTTTTTGGTACTGGGGATTGAACTCAAGGGTACTCGACCACTGAGCCACATGCCCAGCCCTATTTTGTGTTTTATGTAGAGACAGGGTCTCACTGAGTTGCTTAGCACCTCGCCGGTGCTGAAGCTGGCTTTGAACTCGCAATTCTCCTGTCTCAGCCTCCCTAAGTGCTGGGATTACAAGCGTGAGCCACCACACCCGGCTTCTCCAGCATTCTTCATCTTGACATTTGTGTATATACCAATGTCTATGTACTATTGAGTGTTGCAAAATTTTTTTCACCATTGGAAACTTAACTGCAAATTTAACTAAACCTATATTTCTGATTTTGATTTAGTACAATTGCATCTTGGAGCTTTTCTCAACAAGAAGCCCCCAAAATAAAGAAAAAACCCAAAAGCTACAGTAGTCTTTATCAAGAATAAGCCCCTCAATAGGGTTGTTTTGTTATATGCAAGTTTTGTTTAATATAAATCTTATATTTTTTCAGTACCTCAGATCCCACATGCTTTCTATAAGGTAATTTGTCTTCTATGTTTATGTTACATTTTAACTACAATCTGATTGAAATGTAAAATATTTATATAATATCTTGTTTCCAAGCACATGAAACCTACAATCAAAATGAAAGATTCTCTTCCAAAAATAGCAAAATGCAAAAAGGTAGCATGGACACTAAAATCAGGTAACTGTTGCAGTACAGCTTCTCTGGAATACCTATGTTCAAACTTTTGAAATGATAGCAAAATTTCTGTATTTTTTCTGCAATGTTTTGGGAGGATTTTCCCCAGCATGTGTGTGCTGATGTTTGCAGCCATAGTTCAAAATGTTTCTATAAAAACATAAGGAAAAGATGTTTAAAAAAAGAACATGTTTCCACAATTAAATTTCCCAAATTGGAGTCATTAGAAGTGTTAGTTGGATTGGGGGCTCATTGTCTTCCCCCAAAGTTTAAAAAGAGCTTAAGAGAATCAGGGCTAGAGTAAAGATTCCTGGGACAATGAGGATATGATTTTTTCTTGAACTCAGGATATAAAAACTTGTGTATAAACTAATTCTATTAAGCCTGTGTTGTGTCTTATATACCCTTAGTTCTCTGCACTTCACCACTGATGTGTTCAGTCTGTTAGCAAGGAATAATGCAATGTATAATCATATATAGTTTATTTTACTCCACTCCTTTAAAATGAATCTGCTTTGTGCTTAGAGAACAGTCTTTCCAGAAATGTTGACTAACAGTTGTAAATCGAGAATATAGTTGCACACCCAAATGAAGCATTTGCTCATATTTCTGCAACATGTTTTATTTGTTCATTTTCATCTCAGTAGTAGGCACTGAACCCAGATCCTTTTGCAAGCTAAGCAGTTGCTCTACCATAGATTTCTCTGATGCTCTAGTGGGTTTTGTATATCCAAGTTTCAGAAATTTCCCAAAAGTTCCTAAACAAGTTACCTCAATGTAGAAAGATATTGCCATAGGAGAAACTACATGGTAGAAGAAACCAACATTCACAATTGCTGTGTTTTATTACACATCTAATTTGAAATGTTGAATTACAGTCAGGTGCAGAATCTCACATTTCTGGGGCCTGTCTTCTTCCTTGGTTCATTTAATCAGTCTTCATTTTAAACAGTCAGTGAAATTTTTCTATCCTCTGTATTTCAGGAAAGTACCCTCCATCAGGACTGCATCAACTTCCTAGTGCACTGTTCCCTCCTAATTATTCAACTTCATTCATCCACATGCCTCTTATGTTTAACTGCCCATAGTATTGAGATTGTTCCAGCTATTTATGCATATACTGCCTATATGACCATTGGTTCTCTTTAAAATGTGCATATCCAAGCATCTTACCTCCCCTAGAAATCTTTCATGATACAAATTCTGCTAACTCTGTATTTTGATCCCCCTCTCTGCCTGCACTGTCTTCTGGCAGTTCTCCTTACCAATCCCTATATTGTCAGAGAAACACCTTTCCATTTAATCCTTACCTCTATGACATGATACCATCTTTCATTCTCTCCCCATTTCCTGCATTAGGCTGATGACCTCACTTTTTAAGTCTCTATTTATCCTTACTTCTAGAAATCATGAGTACTTATTATCTCCTCTTAAAACTAACTCAACTGTGCATGGAAATAAAACTGTTAACACCAACATGATGTAAAACCGGCCCCCTCAACTCCACTAACTGATAGACTAAGCAGTAAAAGGAATACTTTACAGGTTACATGGTTATTCCTCAGTATGGAAGTTGGCCAATATCAGAGGTAGTCCAAGGAATATAGAACCACCTTAGGTCAGGAATAATAGGCACAATCATAGAAGTTTCACAAAATAGACTGAGTAATATATATATATATAAAGAAGAAAAAAAAGGAAAGAGAAAAGAACATGGAGTTCATTGATAAAGGTGTAAATGTGATCATTTTTTTGGACATCAAAAATATGTACAGTATTTTTGTAAACTTACTATTTGAACAAAGAGATAGAAAACAGTGATAATTCTTGATTTTATGGTCACGTAAAAAAATTTTCTGTGAAATTTTATTTTCCCTTGAGTGGATCAACCTGTGAGTTATTACAGGCATCCTGCATGGTGACACCTAGTGTCCTCCCAAGTGGTACTCAGAAGTTTTGGTCAGTAAAATTACTCCTCAGTGATCTCCATAGGTACAGGGTGCAGAGGGGCACATCTGTAATTGTAGGCAGTTGGAAGTTTGAGTTAGGCCCATGTCAGTTTTCCAGCAAATCAAGGAATTTACAGATACCCTACCTCCACACAAAAAAAGGTCTGGAATTCAACGTCAGCTCTATAGAAGTTGGAAAGTATATACAAGTCCCTTGTATGATTTACAGGCCCACACACAAACTTAAAAAAAAAAGCTAAAACCATAGTAATATTTACCTTAAATTAAGCTGTATTTCAAACTATTTTTGGAAAAATAAAATTACATGATAGTTACTACTTTGTATAAATAAATTTGTATAAATATATATTTGCATAAATACCTATTTGTATAAAGATATATTTGTATAAATATATATTTGTACAAATATATATTTCTAAGTAGTTTAAATCTATGTATTTGTCAGCAGAGTCACGTTTGGACATGTCATCAGAAAAAGAAAAGCAGAGGCTTGATGGCACTGATAATAGGAGGCAACAGGTATGTATGTCAAATTAAACTCCCAATTTATTTATCTTTTACTTGCTTCTAGAAGGTAAATCAGGACAAATGAATTGACCTCATAGAATACTCTTTAGGGACAAAAATATTATAATTTAATATTTAAATCTGAAATAATTTAACTGTTCATGAACATGAAAGTAATTTTAGAAGTCATGGCAACTTATAGATAAACTTTATGATAGCAATTGAGCCAGTATTTTTAAAGAACAATTGTGTTTTCATTTGTGTGACATCCTTTAATGATGAGTGTTAAATTGAAGACTTAAGACCATGCTCTAGATGTCCA
>PVHX01008463.1:0-83344 GCA_004024805.1 Geosciurus inauris | reverse complement strand
GGGAAGGTCCAGAAGGCTCAGTGCTATCAGTCAGGTGTCAAATACCAGAATGTTTTCCACCCTTACTCCAATTTAATACCTAGCAGGTGCTTTACAATTCATTATCTCCTTTCCTTGTCATAAGCCCAGGACTGAGGGGATTTTCAGATTAAAAGAATTTGCTTATATTCAAAAAGCAAACTAGTATTTGAACTGGGCTTTCAACCTTCCCTTTGACTCCACTGCACAAATCTTTACTGATGATACTAGCCTGAGCTTACTGCTGCACTTACAAAATTCTCTGAACCCAACCTTATAAATAACCAAACAATACATTTTCTAGTAGTCATTTGCTATTTCCAAGGACACCATTGGATTCCAAATAAATGATTATGATAATTTCCTGCTCACCTTTCAGCACCTCTTGAAATTCAACACAAATGATGTCTTTCAAGCGATTCTATAAATCCTGGACTATGGAATCCTCTGCTTCTTATCTTCCCACTTTTCTGGCATCCTGAACTTGCAGATTTCCTGCAGAGAGTACAGTAAGATCTTCTGTATATCATCAATATCACTACTTCCCAATTCCAGGTTAGCAACAGCAATTCTTATTTACTCTTTCCCCAGCTATCTTTGCTTCATCTAAAAGCAGATAAGTAATTCATTAGTTCCTCTTAACACTTCAATCATTTATAGCTATTTACAATAAAAACGTACTCTCCTTATTAAGGATACAATGATTTTTCACTTTAACCACTCTTTATGATTTTTCACTTTAACCACTCTTTATATATTAAGTGCCAAAAGATAAATGAATCACTGCTTTGCAAACTAACTGAAGTACTAAGGGGTACTATTTCATACAACAACATTAAACTGTTAGGGTATAATGTTCAGGTAGTAAGACTGGTTTTAAAATAGTACAAGTTGGAGCAAAAATTAAAAATCAAACACAAAAGTACTTGGTGTGCCTCAAAAAGAAATGCACTTATGCATCTTGGTGTCTTTATTTAAGGGTTAGCATCTTACACAGATAGTGGGTTAGGGCCACAAAGGAGGACAGCAACAGATATGAATTTGATTCTCCATGATACCATCTCCAGGCATGTGGGGAAAGAGCACATTCCATAGAAATGCTGGGAGATGGTAATACCAGACTTGTATCTGCTTTATTGTTCTGCTCATCTTTTTTAAACTTAGAAAGCTATATGTTTCCCAGTGAAAACCACTGGTCTCATAAAATACTAACCCTTTCATTAAGCTGGTTTTTCTACATTTGAATTTTTTTGTGCTAACTGGTTGCAGAGTTTCAGGTAAGGATCCTAAAAGCATAACAAACACTGAAGGTGATATTAGAAAACAATGAGAGGAGAAAAGGGTACTTTTCCCACCTTTTCATCAGGGACCCAACACCTGAGCTGATCTGCAGGTAACAACTGATGTAAATGTATTTAGATCCTGCCACACTTCTCAAATTCTCTCTGACAACTTCAATTTGTGTTGACTTTCTCTCATACTGAATTGCCTATTTCAAAAATATTAGAAATCCCTAATCTTTCAGATCAGAATTCCACTTGTAGCTATTTTGCTGTTGGGACTCACTAGCCAAGTAATTGCATAATTTAAACAAGAAAACATGTCCCTTGTAACAATTTAATAAAAATTGTGTCACAATATAGATATATTTTAAAATAATTAGAGTTTTCTTCTTTCCATGTTCACTAAATAACAAGTTTACATTTCATTAGTGATATAAAATAAGATCGTGGGTGTCATCCTCATAGGCTTCCACTTTGCTGTTTTTTGTTTGCTTGTTTGTTTGGTACTAGAGCTTGAACTCAAGGGTGTTTTACCACATCCCAAGTCTTTCTCACTAGGTTGCTGAGGCTAGCCTCAAGCTATATTTTTGCCATCTTTAGAACTATTTGGTTTATATAAATCCTGCTCCCAACATACATGTTGTTGCAGTTATTAGTATTTTGGAAAGCTTAGTTGATACCTGCTTTTTACATTAATCTGACTCATAGCTATTTGTTATTTTTGCTGTTGGCAATTGATGACTGCCACCATCCCTGTTCTTGTGGTAATTAGTGTTGCAGATACCATAGTTGGCACTGGGTATTTATTTAATGTTTAATATTGTTTGCTTCAGTTGCTGCTATTGTTTCCCATTTTTCTGTTAGGTGCTGGGAATCTACAGGAACACTACAAGTTCACAAGGTCAATGCTCTTATGCTACATTAAACCCAGCCAAAAGACAGTACATCATGCTCCACACACAAATTAACTACACTCAAATTTCAGCAATACTTTAATACAAAGAATAGAAGAAACAAAAACCACAGACTAATGACCAAATTCCAAGAAGAAACATCTAGGGGTACCCTCTAGTTCCACTCACAGTGGAAGTTCCATACTTACAGCAAAAACAAAGAATTAACATAATGGCTATGGTTACCACAACTATGAGTGATCTTAAGCTAGATCACTACGGCACACTTTAGCAAGAGAAGGCTGTGCCAACAAGAAATTTGAAAAAATAAGGTAATGCGATGGCTCCTAACATTTAAAATTCACCATCAACTAACTTCAAAGATAATGAAGTGGATGAAATATCAGGTAAATAATTCAAAACAGAGATTATCAAAATGATCAATAAATTCTAGGAATTCTAGGACAACACACACACACACCCCCAAAAAAAGAAACCCTGAATAACATAAGGAAGTCAGTACAGGGTGTGAATAAGAAAATCAGTAAGGAGATAGAGATTTTGAAAAAGGACTAAAAAGACATCTTGTAAATGAAAGACACAACAAATCAAAATGTTCAGATGAAAGACCCTCTTGATAAAGCAAACCATGCTAAAAACAATTTCAGAACTGGAAGACAAAGTAGTCAGCCTTGAACATTTGGACAGTATTAAATAAAACCAGTAACCATAACCATAATATAGAAGAACTCTGGGACAGCATTAAGAGACCAAATTTAAGAATCATTGAAATTGAAGAGTAATTTAGTCAGTTTTTTTACTTCTGTGGCCCAAAGAACTGACAAACACAATATACAAGAGGATAAGTTTATTTTGGTTTATGATTCAGAGTTTCAGTCCATGTTTGGCCTACTCCATAGCTCTGGACCCAAGCTATGGACCCAAGGTGAGGCAGAGAATCATGGTAGAAGGGCATACAGGAAGAAAGCAGCACACAACATGGCATCAGGAAGCAGAGAGAACTCCATTCCCCAAGGACGAATATAAACCACAAAGGCACACCTAGTGACCTACTTCCTCCAGCCATACCCTACCTGCCTATCGTTACATCCCAGTTAACCCATATCAGAAGACTAAACCACTGATAAGATCATACCACATATAATCTAATCATTTCACCTCTGAAAATGTTTGCATTTGCTCACACTTGAGCTTTTGGAGACAATTCATATAATAATAACAAAGATTTGTGAAATGCAGGCTAATGGCATGGATAATCTCTTCAGGAAAATAACAGAAATTTTCTAAACCTTGAGAATGAGTTCAACATCCAGTTACAGGAAGCATTCAGAACTGCAAGTAGACAGGATCAAAAAAAGAACCTCTCTATGATGTCATAATTAAGATGCTTAACATACAAAATAAGAATAGAATTTTTGAATCCTCAAGAGAAAAACATCAGGTCATATTTAGAGGCAAGTCAATCATGATTATTTATGATTTCTCAGCACAAGTTCTAAAATCCAGGTGGGTTTGGGATGATGTGTTCCAAACCCTGAAAGAAAATAACTATCAATCATGATTGCTATATTCAACAAAGATATCCTTCATAATCAGAGAAATAAAAACCTTCCAAGATAAGCAGAAACTAAAAGAATTCATACATACTAAGCCAGCACTACAGAAAATACTTAAAGAAATACTTCACACAAGAAATCAAAACAAACCCCTGAGCTCACAAATAAATCTCATTTGAAGAGCAGTTAGGTAAACAAGAAACAGGAACAAACTGAACATTAGAAATAAACCAAAAAGGCAGGATTTAATAATTATCTCTTTATAATAACACTGAATGTAAATGGTTTCAACTTTCCAATTAAAAGACAGGCTAATCAGGCATGGTGACACATAACTGTAATCCCTGAAGAATTTGTGAGTTCAAAGCCACCCTCAGAAGCTTAGTGAAGTCCTAAGAAATTTAGCCAGACCCTATCTCTAAGTAAAATATAAAAAGAGTTGGGGGTGCTGTGGTGGTGGCTCAGTGGTAGAGCACTTTCCTAGCATGAATGAAGCACTGGGTTTGATTCTCAGCACCACATATAAATAAATGAATAAAATAAAGGTATTGTGTTCATTTACAACTAAAAAATTATTTAAAAGAAAAAAGAGTTGAGGATGTGGCTCAATGGCTAAGTATCCCTGGGTTCAATCCTGGTACCAAAACACAAACAAACAAAAAGATATAGGCTGGCTGAATGTATTAGAAAACAAGACCCAACTATATATTGTTTATAAGAAATGCATCTTAAAGGCAAAGACAGCCACAGGATGAACTGGTAATACCATGCAAATGGAGCCTGAAAAAAAGCAGGAGTAACTCCTCTTGCATCTGACAAAACAGACTTCAAGCCAAAATTAATCAGGAAATAATCCTATAAGAAGATACAACAGTAAATATTTATGCCCTCAACATTGGTGTACTAATTATATAAAACAGACACTACTCAAAGTAAAGATTCAGATAGACCCTGTACAATAATACAGGGTAACTTAAATACACTTCTCTCACCAACAGATAGATTATTCAGAAATAAATTCAGTAAAGACTCTTTGTACCTGAAAAAAATATTACAAATCAAATGAACTTAATGGACGTCTACAGAATATTTTATCCAACAAAAGCCAAATAAACTTTCTTATCAGAGGCTCATGAAATCTTCTCCTATATAACCATATTTTAGGTCACAAAGCGACTCTTAACAAATTCAAAAAATTGATATGATTGCTTACATCTTGTCTAATATTAATACAATGAAATTATAAATCAACATCAAAAACCTATAGAAACTATATAAACACATGGAGATTGAAAAACACACTTTTGAATGATGAATGGGTGATAGAAGAAATGAGAGGAGAAATTCAGATATTCTTGGAATCAAACGAGAATAGTGGTATAATATGCCAGATTCTCTGGGATACTATGAAGGCAGTTAGTTCTAAGAGGAAAGTTTATAGCTACATAAGAAAATCTGACACCAAATAAACAATTTAATCATGCACCTTAAGGCCTTTTAAAAAGACCAATTCCAAAATCAAAAAGGAAGGAAATAATTAAGATCAGAGCTGAAGTCAATGAACTGGAGAATAAAAACAAGTACAAAGAATCAATGAAATAAAGAGTTGATTCTTCAAAAAAAAATAAAAAAAATCAGCAAGTTGATAAGCCCGTAGTTAAACTAACCAAAAGAGAGAAGACCCAAATTAATAAAATTAGATATGAAAAAGGAGATATCGGGCTGGGGTTGTGGCTCAGTGGTAGAGTGCTTGCCTAGCATGCGTGAGGCACTAGGTTCGATTCTCAGCACCACATATAAATAAATAAAATAAAGGTCCATCGACAACTAAAAAAATATTTTAAAAAAGAGGAGATATCACCACAGATATCACAGAAAACCAGTGAATCATTAGGAACTATTTTGAAAACTAATACTCCAATAAATTGGAAAACCTAGAAGAAATAGATACATTTCTAGACAAATATGACCTGCCAAAATTGAATCAAGAGGACATAGGAAACCTAGACAGACCAATAACTTGTAATGAGATAAAAGTAGTAATTCAAAGATTTAAAAAAACAAAGCCCAAGATCAGATGGATTCTCAGGTGAATTCTACTAGACCTTTAAAGAAGAACTAATACCAATATACCTCAAATTATTCCATGAAATAAAAAGGGAAGAATACTTCCAAATTCATTCTATGAAGCTAGTATCTCTCTCATACCAAAACCAGATAAGTACATATCAAAGAAAGAAAACTACAGATGAATATTCCTGATGAACTTAGATGCAAAAATTCTTACTAGCCACAAATCATATTCAACAACCTATCAAGAAGATTGTCCATCATGACCAAGTTACTTTTATCCTAAGGAAGAAAGGATAGCTTAACTACTCAAGTCCATAAATATAATTCACCACATAAACAGAATTAAGGACAAAAATTAGAGTCATCTCAGATGCAAAGAAAGCCTCAGACAAAATTCAGCATCCATTCATGACAAAAACACTGAAGAAACCATGGACAGAACAAATCTACCTCAACATCATAAACTCTACATACAACAAATCCAAAGCCAACATCCTAGTGAATGAGAAAAAACTTAAAGAATTTCCTTTAAAATCTGGAACAAGAAAATTATATTCACTCTTACCACTCCTATGCAATACAGTACTAGACGTTCTAGCCATAGCAATCAGGAAAGGGAAGGAAATAAAAGGGATTAAAATAGGAAAGAAAGGAGTCAAATTATAACTGTTTGCAGATAATATGATCCTATACTATATGAAGATCCAAAAAGCACCTGTAGATTGCTAGAGCTAATAAATTCAGTAGAGTAACAGGTTACAAATCAACATACAAAATCAACAGCTTTTTCCTACACCAACATTCATTTCAATGAATCTGATAAGAAAGAAATCAGGAAAATAATCCCATTTACAATAGTCTCAAAAAACAAAACAAAAACCTAGGAATCAATCTAATCAAGGAGGTAAAAGACCTCTACAATGAAGACTATGGAATGCTGAAGAATTTGAAGACATAAAAAGATGGAAAAACCTTCCATGTTCAGGGATAGTTAATATTGTTAAAATGGTCACAGTACCAAAATCAATATGTAGATTCAATGCGATCTCCATCAAGATACCAATGACATTCTTCACAGAACTGAAAAAAAAAAAAGACCAAAAATTCATTTGGAAGAATAAATGACTCACAACAGCCAAAGCAATTCTAAACCAAAAAGCAATGCTGGAGGCACAATACCTGACCTTCAAATTATACCACAGAGCTATTACATATATAATATAGGATTATATTATATATATAATTATTATACTATAACAGATTATGTTCTAATTATAACAAATTATATATAATCTGTTTATATATAATCTCTGTGTGTGTGTATCCATATATATCTCAATGGTACAAAATAGAAGACACAGAGACAAATTTACACAGATATAATAATGTGATCCTTGACAAAGGTGCCAAAAGCATACATTGTAAAAAAGACCATCTTTTTTACAAGTGGTGCTGGGGAAACTGGTTATCCATATGTAGAAGAATGAAACTAGATCCTTTTCTCTCACTCTGTACAAAAGTCAACTTAAAATGGATCAAAGACCTAGGAATTAGACCAGAAACTATGCAACTCCCAGAAGAAAATGTACAGTCTATATTCCAACATACAGGCAGAAGCAAAGACTTTCTCAATATGACCCCTAAAGTGCAGGAAATAATGTCAACAGATAATAAATGAGATGGCATCAAATCAAAAAAAAACTTCTGCACAACTAAGGAAAACAAGAATGTGAAGAGAAAATCTACAAAATAGGAGAAAATCTTTGCCAGTTATATTTCTGACAGAGGATTAGTATCCAGAATATATAAAGAACTCAAAGAACTTAACACCGAAAAATAAAATGGGCAAACAAATTACATAGACACTTCTCAAAAGAAATACAAATGACCAGCAAATGTATGATAAAATGTTCAGCATCATTAGCAATTAGGAAAATGCAAATTAAAACTACACTGAGATTTCATCAGAATGACAATTGGGAATGTAAACAAGAGTGGGGGTTGTGGCTCAGTGGTAGAGTGCTTGCCTAGCATGTGTGAGGCAATTCTCAGCACCATATGTAAATAAATTCCATTGACAACTAAAAAATGTATTTTAAAAAAGAATGCAAACAATCATAAATCCTAGAGAGGATATGGGGTAAAGGGAACATTTTACATTGTTGGTGGAACTGTATATTAATACAATCATTATGGAAATCAGTATGGAGGTTCCTCAAGAATGAATGAATGAAACCACCATATGACCTTATTTATTCTAAAGAATTAAAGACAGAAGAGCATAATGAAACAAGCATAACCATGTTTATAGCAGCTCAACTTGCAAGAGTCAAACTATGGAACCAGCCTACATAGTTGTCAATGGGTGAATGGATAAAGAAAATATGGTATATATATGCAATGAAGTTTTATTCAGTCATAAAGAAGAATGAAATTATGTCATTTGCAGGAAAATGGATGTAACTTGGGAACATTTATGTTAAGTGAAAATAAATCAAACTCAGAATGTCATGGGTCATATGTTTTCTCTCATGGGAGCTAGAGAGGCAAAAGGGAATGTAAGTTGGTGGTAATGAAACATCACATGAAGATTAAAGGGCAATCAGTAGAGTAGGGGAAAGGAACCAGGGGAAGTGAGAAGGGGAGGGAAAGTGGAAATACTGGAGAATGATACTGGCCAAATTATATTATATTGTGTACATGTATGAATATGTGACAATGAATCCTACCATTATGTACAGCTATGAAGTACCAACAAAAAATATGTAGGAATAAAAGAAATTATTTGCACAGCAAAATACACATTCCACCTAATGGATCAAAAGGCAGAGTTAAAACTCATTTAATGTCTGAGTATTAATAATTACCATCCGTGCTGTTTTTCAAAATGGTTCACTCTGGTCACCTTGAATCCATTCACTTATGAAAAAGCAACCAAAATCAATTAGAAAAAATGCCATGAAATTTGAATTAAATTATTCAATTTGTGAAAGGACATGAGGTGAAGTTTGAAATCTGAAATTACAATTGTAAGTTAATTTTTCATCTGCCTTCTTTGCTTTTTTCAGCTCTCTATCCATCTCTACTACTGATGAGCAAAAGCATGAAAGAAGATTCAGTGAGCACAATTATGAATTATGGAATTTAGTTAACAGGCTAAACAAACATCAAAGTTTCATTCTGTATTTTTAAAACATTGTTCCATTAAGAAAAGACATACCACCTCTTGCTAGGCCACACTGTCTTGTACTCAATATGTGCTCCAGAAGTATTTACTTCTACAAAACAAAGAATATTGAACCCATCATTTTTTTTCCCAAAAAATTGCTCTGAAATTAAGTGAACCTGGTAAAGCCATCTTAGAGGAGCTTGAAGTCAAACAGAAACCTAAAGTCACTCTACTCTTTCCCAAAGGCTTCACTGGCTTCCAAGGATATTCTTTAGTAGATGTTACTCAAATGTTAAATGTGCACACATTTACTAGGGATCCCGCTGAGTACATGTTCTGATACCATAGGTCCAGCATAGGACTGAGATTTTTGCACTGTCACTAGCTCCCAACTGATGTTGATATTCCTGGTCCCTTTGTTCCCAAAACACATTCTTGAGTAACAAAGCTGCCAAAAACAGATACCAAGGATATACAAGGGTGGGCCCAGTCTAAGGTCACACCTGCTTGTCCTGGCCACCCCCATCTCTGGATAGCTATTGCCCATCTGTTACATTCTTGAATGCTGTTCACATGAAGAGACAGCCTTTCTTCCATGGATCTGGGGATCTGGGTCATCACTTTCTTTATAAAAATCCAAATTAGACCCACAATACTGTGGGGTTTGGAGGGTGCGTTTAAATCAACATGAACTGGACCCACCTAAATGCAGAGTGATGTTTGAGTATAAAGTATTCAATGTTTATTATTCATTTTAACTGGCTTTACCTTCATGAAGAACTCTTTCAGTTGCTGTGTACACATGGAAAGTCAAGAAGGGGTTGTAGTCAGTGATATCCTACAGAACCACAGCCTGCAGTATGAATAAACCACTTAGAATAAAAGACACTACAGAGAAAAAAAGTGCTTATTTGCTCATTATCCTGCCATGTTTCAGTTGTAAAGATATCATCACACAAGTCATAGCACAAATCAGTCCAGAGGCAAATCACCAACTACTGTAACACCCATCTCCACTGTAACACATCATGGCACATTAAACATAGACATAAATATCATAAGGAGTCAATTCAATATCATGACTCTCAACTGAATGTCTAATGCATAAAAATGATATTGAATGTGACTCACCACTTTGAACACACCCTTTCTTCCAGGGAACACTTCATGGGATGTTACCGCAGGGCAGCAACCATGCTCTCATCCTTCAACCTAATCCTCTCATCCTCCCCACATTTCAGGAGCATGGGGGACAATGGGAGGAATCACAGGGGAAAAAAACTGGGCAGAGAGAGAGAAAGAGAAAGAGGGCAAGCACACAGCCCTTGCTCTTATCTGAGTAGATGATTCCTTGGTGAACGCCTCTTCCAGCCCCACCTGTGGAGATATGAGGGTTTGAAGACTCAGACAGTGGAGAACAATCTTTTCATGAGAATTTTGCTCACCACCTAGGCCAGGGTTTCAACTGGAGAGTTGCAGCTCCATTCAAGTGATTCAGAGTGACTAGGAATCCAGCACTCCATGCAGTGTTGAAATCTTCAAGATAATACTTCTCTAGTATCAACCCTCCAGGCTCTTTGTCCACTTAGAGATTAGGCTAGAGATTAAAAAAAAAAAAAAGTTAACATCCAATTTCAGGTGTATTTCAACAATCTATTTTAACAGTCTCAGATCCAACACATGGACTCTTCTAAGGTGATTTGAGGCCCTCTATGGATTTGGCTCCCAGTGATTCATCCCCTGCCAGACTCCCTATGTTTGATGCCCTGCAGTTACTCTGTGTCATTTTTCCATACAGAACAACACACTGTCCCCTAAGGGTATCTGAAGTGTGTCCTTTCATAAATATTCATGTTGCTCATTTCCTCACATCCTTCTGTCTCTACTCAAATGCACTCAATGCTAAGATGCTACTACATCCAAGTGGCTTTTTATTTACTGCGCCACATAAAGCTGTGCCTGCCTAACACTGCCACTTCCTCATTCATTTTCCTTGAGGGCACTTACCCTACCTGGCACATTACACAATGTAGGTTTCTGTCTCAGGTCCCTCTTCCCACTAGAATGCAATCTGAATGAGGACTATATTCCTTAAGGCCAATCAAGTATTCAATGATTTTTTTTTTTTGGAAGGACATTTCTATCATATGTACCATAAAAGGAACAGCAATGAATTTTCCTCATATCTATACTGACCACTAGTTGCAATGTATTAAAGCCCTTTAATCACATTACTAAGTCAGCTTGTGCTCCACTTTCCCTGTCTATTAAATGAAGATCAGAGTAATTCCATCTCCACAAAGTTATAAAAACTAAATTACAGGTAGGGATTATGCCTGGCATCCAATAAATAGTGTTAACTGTTACTATTGTTTTCCTATGGGGAAGGGCAAAAATCATTCTAAAATGTAATCCTTTTAAAGTAGACCAAAACCCTCTCACTTAGGGCTAGACAAAATGGAGTAAATGTTTGGCTTTATATCTTAAAGGCTTGAGTTACTTTTGAAAGAGTCACCCATGGATAAGCCAGGTTCTGATCCTGAATACATTTTGCAAGATCCTGGTGCCATTGTTAGTGTCCAGAAGGTGCAAACTTCCACCACAACATTGCTTCAGGGTTGCCTCACAACCTGCTGATTCTTGCCATCAGGACACCAGTTTATGAACGAGGGGTTGCAAGACAAACATATTTTAAAAATATATCATTCAAGATTAAAAGTTTTCAAATCCTGGTCTCAGAAGAATCTAAGTGTGAAGGTTATGAAATACCAATATAATTTCTGCACCACAGAACTTGAAATGCAGGGTCATTTGTGAAATAATGACTCAATTCCTGTCTTTTTCAACTCATCCTGTTTTGCCACTTTGCTTGCCAACCAGAAATTACTTACATGTAAGCACTTTCCAATATTCTACAACACCAAGCTGGTAATTAATATGTTTTCAAGCAGTCATCAATAAGTGATGTGTACATTACTTCAAAATAAAAACAAAGGTTCCCATGCTTTATTATATTTCTAAAATTTAAAAAAAATTCACTCAAATCTATCACACTCACTTTTCAAAACTGGTCGCAGTTGTCCTCTTCTAAATTGAAAAACATGCCAAGGGATGCAAACAGTGAACAAAAATAAGAAACTACTCTTAAAATTAAACATATTATAAGATAAATCCTAATTCAACTATTTCTTAATAAATTGCCATGGAGTTCCAAACTAGATTTTTTTTTACATCAAAGGATCTTTAGCCTTCTTTTAAAATGGGCAGAACAGCTGGTTATGGTGGCGTGTACCTGTAATCCCAGTGGCTTGGGAGGCTGAGGCAGGAGGATCACAAGTTCAAAGCCAGCCTCAGCAACAGCGAAGTGCTGAGCAACTCAGTGAGACCCTGTCTTTAAGTGAAACACAAAATATGGCTGGGGATGTGGCTCAGTGGCTGAGTACCTCTCAAGTTAAGTTCAATCCCCAGTACCAAAAAATATTAAAATTAAAATGGGCAGAACAAATTTAAACTTTTGGACATGATCTCAGCTTGCAACTATGGTGGCAATAATCACTTGACTTGGGTACAACCCTTGTCCTCCCCAGGCTTCACTGGTCTTATTGCTCCAATCTTGCCCCCTTGCACATGCACATGGAAAAAGTTCCTGTCTATAAATTCACCAGAATCTAGGAAGAACCAGCTGAAATGTCACATCATTCAGCTCTGTCTGTGTCTCACCAACTCTTTCATGGTTCTTTGGTGACCATCTTGTTGCATTTATCCCACTGAAAAAGAATAGCAGAGGCTTATTGACTGTTGGTATAGAAACCTGGAAAAGTGAGCCCATGTCTATCACTTCAGCTTCCCAACACCTATCCCCACATAGCAGCTCAGTAAAAGACTGAAGATGTGAACAACTGAGTGCTTTGCACAACTTTAAAGTAACAACCAGACCCTACCATGGCCTCTCAAATTGTTCTTTTTGCTTCATGCAGGCAGGAACCTCTATAGGAAAAAATTCTGAATGGGGTTCAAGGCATTTAGACCTGACTAGTTGGGGTGAGGGTTAAGGGTGGGTAGACTAAAGTAGATGACACAGCTGGGTTCCAGAAATACTACTGAAGAAATACCAAGTGAGAGACCTGGTACTATTTTATAACTCCCCTGGATTCATCAGGGAACAGAAAAATAGGCAATCCCCCATGGTTATTAAAATATACACAAAGGAACTCACTGATGTGCCGCCCACACTTTGCATGCAGTGTGCAGTGCAGTCCCACTGCAAGATCCTTCTTCCATTTCACCTGACATTAATGAGGCCCCACACAGAGGAAACACCTGGAAGTGTCCATACTGTTGATGAAGTACTCATTATCTTGGCTGGAAGGAATACAAGTAATTTGTATTATCTTGTTTACATTGTTTTACATTTTCAGAAATTTTGCAAATAGTATACATAACAAAGGAACAAAAATAAGCTTATTAGGGCTGGGAATATAGCTCAATGGTAGAATGCTTTCAAAGCAAATGCAAGGTCCTGAGTTTGATGGTCAACACCACAAAAACAAAGCTACTATATGCCTGGATAGGTATGTTCTATTATCAGGCTTGAAGTTCACCCCTGAGGGTTCCTAGAGCAAGAAAGCTCTTATAATTGGAATTTCCATAGTTAGCAAGGAGCTTCCACGTCAACACATTCGATTAAAAATAACGAATAAACTTGGTAAGTTCATGAAAAGAAAAACTCTCTTACCTTTACCAAGACTAAGATTATGGTCTACAAAATCCTTTAGTTCTCCTTCGGCTTCAATTACACCGGCCTTCAAAAAGTATCAAAAATGACAAATACAGTAACTGAAAGAGCTACAAAGTTGTTAACAAACCATCCTGGTCATAGTGTTCTATAAAATATCACCATAAAAGGACAGAAAGGTCACTGTTATGCAATGACTCAATCAACATAAGAGCACCTAGGTCTCTGAAGAATCAGTTTTCATTACTTCATGTGGCCAACATGGCAGACTCTACTGGGAAAAGGTTATGACTTAAGGAATATATGCTAAAAAGCAAGAATGTTTCAATGATTAAGGAAAATGCTCACAATGGAATGAAAAGTGAAAAGCACCATATCTTTAACAGAGAAAACAGACACATAGGCAAAAATATTAAAAGGGAAACTTACCAGAAAGGTCAAATTCATCCACCTTCCTCAGGAAAGCCAGTAAAAACCTTTTCTTCCCCCTATTCTCAATAAAAAAAAGTGTACACAGAGCAAGCAAGTAAAAGTAACAAAGGGGCAAACCTGCTATACCAAAGTCACTCCTTTTAGGTACCAGACAGGCCAACACTCAGGACTTAGAACCACCATGGTTGCATTCAAAGTACAAGAAATAAGGATCAAGCCATGTGGGCAAGTCCAGAAACAGAATGCCAGATAGTAACAGGTATGTAAAGCCTGGAGGTCATTAATACCACTGGGGCAAGACAGGTGAGCAAGACCAGGTGTGATGGTCACACAGTTTGGACAGGGTATAAGGTCATGAGGGAGTGACCACCAGGTATGTACATAGGGCTATGGCCGGGAGATTACCAGTAGGAATTTTAAGCTATGAGATGAAGGTCCAAGGTTTACTAACCCTAGGTGGGTAAGCCACATGGCATAATAGGTAACTATACTTGGGAGGATAGCATAGCAGGTTAATACCACATGGACAAGTCAGGTGGGTAGAGTCAGTGGCAAATACTCATAGATGAATCTGGACCAAGGACAACCAGACTGAATTCAGCAAGTCAACTCGAATGGCAGGAAAGTAATAAAAAGAAGGCAAGGACAGTGGGAAAGGCCTGGGGGTAATGACAACAGGTATAGTCATAAGGGTCTATCAGTACAGCAACTGAAGGGAGGCAATGCCAAAAGGAAAAGACCATGAAGAAAAGTCATGAGGGCTTTTCCAGGGGAGCAAGGCCAGGGAGAAAGGCCCAGGGGCAAAAAAGGGATGAAATGGCACGTGGACATGACAAAAAAGGGTTAAAACCTGGCAACCACAGCCAGAGAGTCGTGAAGACCTCACCAGCAAGGACAGGTAGGCAAAGCCAAAAGGATTGGACTGAATGAAGCACAAGTGGAACTGGCCAAGGGCACTGAGATAGTAGGGCAGCTTACAACAGAAAAGAAAGTTTGAGGCCATGAGGTGAAGGCCAAGTGTTCAATAACAGCATGAGGGTAACCTATCTGGGATACCAGACTACTAGACAAGAAAATTAAATCCAGGAGATTACCTACCACACATGGACATGGGAAAGAGGGCCAGGCCAATGGAGCAAAATCAGAAGACACTGGGGAGGAAGGTGAACAAGGTCCATTTATAAGCAATGGAAGCCAAGGTCGGGAAGATGGCAAGACCAATGGAGGGACACCGGGTGGAAAAGGCACGCAGACAAAACTAAAAGGATTGAGCCCTGGTTACATAGGGCTCAAGGTCCTGTAGGATACTGGACATAGTTGGGTAGATAAAACCAGGTACTATGGACTTAGATGTTTGGGTAGAAGGCAACAATGAAGGAAACAGCAAGGAGGTGGAGAGCATAACATGAAAGCCAAGAGTTCAGACTTTTATTCTAGGTGGGTAAGGCCATGTGGGATGCCAGGCCACTGGACCTGAGAGGGTGAGAACAGGTTAATAAAGACTGGACACAGCCACCTGGGGAGGGCTAAACATCTAGATGCATGTCTGGTTCCTGCCAAGGTCAAGTGGATGAGGCTAGCATATAAGTCAAGAGTGACCCAAAGCAATAGTGGACAGGCCTTAGGAGTAAAGTTATAAGCAAGAGCAGAGAAAAAGGCTGGGCCATAATCCAAAGAATATAAAGGCCAGATCAATGGGGTAATGCCTTGGGAGCAGGGGCAGGGAGGAGTGGCAGGGGCATAAGGGAAAAGCCATTAAGGGACAATGGACAAGGCCAATTCGAGGGCCAGGGGTGAAAGGGCATGTGGGCATACCAAAAAAGGGTCAAAACCTGATGACTGTGGCCAGGAGGTCATGAAGACCTCAGTGACAAGGACAGGGGTGCAAGGACGAGGATTGGATGTAGAGTTTGCACTTGGCTGAAGGGCAAGTGGGCTTCACTAAGAGCTTTTAGACAGTAGGTATATCCCATCCTACAAACCAAAGTTCAAGGCCATGAGATTAAGGAGCAAGTGTTTAATAAGAGTAGGTGAGTAGGTGGGGATATAGCTCAGTGGTGGAGCAATTTCCTAGCATGCACAAGGCCCTGAGTTCAACCACAGTCCTAAAAAAAAACAACCAAAAAAAAAAAAAAAGAATAGGTGGGTAACCCATCTAGGATGCCAGGTTGCCAGACCAAGGAAGTTAATGCCAAGGGTTACCACAGTGGTCATGGCCACAAAGCCCACAACTATGGGGCAAGGGCTTAGTAGAAAGGGCAGAAACAGGGACAAGAGTAAATGGCCATAAGGGCAAGGCCATAAAAGACAGATGAAGGGGGAGAAGTCTTGGGGAAAAGGCTGGGTAGAATGGGCAGGGCCTGGCCATAGGGCAATGGTGTAAGGGCCAGATGTGGGGCATGGCCTTGGGGATGTGGGCAAGGACACAGAGGATATGGTAGGAGTGGGGCAATACGGGTGAGGCCTGAAAGGGCAGACACAGGGGGCCAGGCCTCCAATCCATGAAAGGAAAGTGAGCCAGGGGCTCAGGGAAGGGCCATAAGGAGAGGGCAACTGAGGCGAGAACAAGGGGCTAAGACCTGGGTTAAGAGCAAGGGCCAGATGAAGGGAATGGTCAGGGGCATGAGGGCAAGGCATGGAGTACCAGATAGCAACAAAGTCACATAAGAGTGGCAAGGCCATATTAGCAAAGCCAACAAGATAAAATCATGGGGCAGTTTTTTGTTTTGTTTGTTTTTTGACAGCAATACAATTTCAGAGGATGGGACAGGAGCAAGGTCATAAGGGTAAGGACATAAAGGCCTTATGGACTAGGACTTCCATGAACCCCTGCTCATTTCCCATCCATGCCTCAAAGGTCTGGCACACTGTGTGATCTTCGAGGCCTATTTTGCCCTGCCCTGTACCACATCCCCATGATCTTCATACTTGCCCCAAAGGCTATGCCCCCATATCTGGCCTTTATGCCACTGCCCTATGGCCAGCCCCTTGCCCATTCCACCTGGCCCTTGCCACAAGACTTCATCCCTTGGTCTTGATAATGGCCCTTGCGGCTATTCACTCTTATTCCTGTTTAAAGCCATTTCTACCAGTGCCTTGCCCTATTGATCTGGGGTTCATGGCCTCTACCACATTTTTTTGCCCAGAAGCCTTCCATACCTCCCAAGTATCCACTTTTGTGTAGCCTTTATGGCATTGCCTAAGGGCCCTGCCACTTGCCCCGACATCTCTGCCTTTGCCTCAAAGGCCTTGCCATTTTGGACTGGCCATTCCTGCCTTTCCTACATGACTATGCCCTGAGCCCCTCATGCCCACAAGGCCTTTTCCCTTGTCTGGCCTCCATAACCTTGCACTATGGCCCTGACATGCTCCCACGTCTGCCCCTTTTCTGTGCCCCCAAGACCTTGCCCCACTGGTTGGACATAAATGGCCTTGACCATCTGTCCTTGCCTCTGCCCTCTTCTTCGTACCCTAGGGCCATGCCCCTTGCCCACCAAATCTCTGCCTTTGCCTCAAGGCCTTGCCATTTTGAACTGGCCATTCCTACCCTGCCCACGTTACTCTTCCCTAAGCCCCTTTCCCCTGCCATGCTCACAAGGCCTTGTCCCTTGTCTGGCTTTCATGGCCTTGCTTTACGGCCTTTACTTATATCCCCTCTTCTGGTCTTTTTCCATGGTCCCTTGGTCTGGCCTAAATGACCTTGCCATCTGTCCTTGCCATTTGCCCCCTCCCCCATACCCCAGTACTTGACAAAAGGTTTCACCCCCTTTGCCTGGACTTTACGACCTTATTCTAAGGGTAAGGCAATCAAAGGGGGCAATATCTTGGGGCAAAGGCAAGAACCCAAAAAGGGGGCAGTTATCAGGGTTGCATAAGACCCTGACCACAAAGACCAGTCCAAAAAGGACAAGGACTTAGGACAGATGTAAGTGGGTAGAAGAGGTGGCTAGGGGCCACAAGGGAGCGAGCAGGGGCTCTGGGAAGGATTATAAAGATAAAGCAATCAAGGCCAGAGTAAGTTGTCAAGGTCTTGGGGCAAGGGCAAGGGTGTAAGGATGCAGTGTTGGTCAGAAACATGAGGGCAAGGTATAGAGGCCAGCCCAAGAGGGGAAAGAACTCGGGGCAAGGATCAGTGCTACTGAGAAATGGTGAGGTCTGGACTCTGGCCTTGCCCTCATGGCCCTTCCTAAGCCCTCTGCTCTCTTTCCTTGCATATCCCCAAGTCCTTGTCCCATTTGTCTGACCATTAAATCATTGTCCTTATGGGCATTCACACATGTTCTTACTTATTTGTACCTTTCCTTCCAAGGCCTTGTCCTATTACTCTGGCCTTTATGACAAGACTACATTGCCCTGCCTGGAGCCCCAGCTTCTATTCCCTTTCATGCCACCAGGTCTTATCCTTTTTGTCTGACCTTGATGGCCTTGCCTTAGGGCCATTCATCCTTCTCCCTGCCTATGGCCTTTCTCCTAAGGTCTTGCTTCAAAGGTCTGTCCTTCATGGCCTTGAGCACATTAGCCTTCCCAGAACCACCTCCTCCATTCACTCCATGCCCCCAAAGCCTTGGCCCCTCACTTTGGCCTTTGTAGTCTTACCCTGTGGCCCAACACCCCCACTTGTCATAGGGCAAGGGCAAAGGCCAAAAGAGGGGCCATTGGTCAGGGCCATAAGGGCAAGTCCATGAAAGCCAGACCAGAGGTCAAAGCACTGGAGAAAAAGTAGAGAGGAGTGGACAAGGGACAAGTTCATGTGTCCATGAAGGCCAGACAAATGACACAAAGGCCAAAGGAGGAAAGGCTTGGGGGCATTAAAAAAATGGAGAAGGGGGCTCTGGGCAGGAAATTTTGGTCAAGGCCATGAAGGTCAAAGCAATGGGACAAGGCCTTGGAAGAAAGGGCATGGAAAGAAACAAGGGTGAATGGTCCTGATGGCAAGGTCATAAAGACCAAACCAATGGGGCAGAGAAGTGGTGCATGGACCAGAGTCAGAAGAGGGAATGTCATTTAGGACCACAGGGCAAGGCCATGAAGGCCAAAGCTGGGGAAAAGGTCTTGTAGTAAAGGACAAGTAACTCATGGCAGGGCCATAGAGGCAAGGTCACGAGGACCAAACCAATGGAGCAAGCCCACGGACACACATGAAAGAGATGGAAGATGTGGCATGAGACAGAGCCATAAGGGCAAATCCACTGAATACAGACCAAGGAGGCAAGCACCTGGGGGCAAGGACTGGAATAAGGGACAAAGGCCAGAGGCAGAAAGGCAGTGCCATGAATCCCTGATCAATGAGACAAGGCCTTATGGGAGGGGAGGATGGGAAGGGGGCTGAGCCACAAGAGCACAGCCCTAAAGGCCAAAGGGGGCGGGACTAGAGGTCCAGAAGGGAAGGAAGCAGAGGGCTTAGGCAAGGGCCATGGGCAAGGCAACGAAGGCCAGACCAGTGGGGCAAGGTCTTGTGATCAAGGGCAAAGTCAGGGAGGGTGGGCAGGGTGCTGGGCCATAAGGGCAAGGTGATAAGGGTCAGGCAAAAGGGATGAGGCCTTTGGAGTATGGAAGGGAAGGAAGGAGGGAGCTCCCGGAAGGGCACTGTGTTCAAGACCATAAAGGACAGACCAGCGAGGCAAGGCCTTGGGAGAAAGGTCATGGGAGAAGAGTGAGTAGTCCTAAGGGCAAGGCCATAAAGGCCAGACCAAGTGGGCAAGGGCAGGAAGAAGGCATACTGATCAGGACATAGGAAAAGGCCATGAAGGTCAGAAGAGGGAAGGCTCTGTGGGCAAGGATAAGGGCAGGGAGGACATGGCATGAGGCAAGACCATAGGGGTAAATCCATAAAGTCCAGGGGAAAATGTCAAGGCCTTGTAGGCAAGGGAGAGAGAAGTGTCAAGGAGCTGGGCCATAGGGCAACGCCATAAAGGCCAGAGAAAGGGGGCAAGGACTTAGGGTAAAGGTAGGGAGCAGGGAGGATAGAACACAGGGCAGGGCAGTTACAAAGGCCAATCCAATACAGCAAGGCCTTAAGGACACAGGCATGTACAGAGAGGTGACCAGGGGCAGGACCTGAAAGACAATGCCATTGAGGCCAGAAGGAGAGAAAGGTCTTTGGTTTAAGAGCCTGGAAAAGCGGCAGGAGGCATGACCAAACAGGCAAGGCCATGGGGGCCATGCCAAAGGGCAGGTGTCTTAGGGACAAGGGCAAGGGACCAAACAGGGGGCTTGGTCAAGGCTATAAAACCAAGGTCATGAAGGTCCCAAGGAGGAAAGCCTATGGGCAAGGGGCAGGGAAATAAGGTCAAAAACATACCAGTGAGGCAGGGCCTTGTGGGCACGGGCAAGGGAGGGGTGGAGGGAGCAGGGGCCGGGCAGTAGGGCAATGTCACAAAGGTTAGACGGGAAGGGGCAGGGGGGTCGTGGCCTTGCTGGAAAGGTCAGTGAGAAGGGAACATGGGGCAGCCTTATAAGGGTAAAGCCATAAAGGCCAGACAAAGGACACAAGGCCCTGGGTACAAGAGTAATATCACAGAAGAGGGTGAGGGGCCATAAGGGCAAGGCCATGAAGGTCATACCAGGAGCAAGCAGAGGAGGGATCTGGGAAAGGACCAAAAGGGCAGGGCTGTGAAAGCCAGACAAGTGGGGCAACACGAGGCCACAGCATCAGGGGTGAAAAAATATGCAGCCATCCCATAAAGGGTTAAGCCTGTCCACCACAGCTATGAGGTCTTGAAGACCTCACAGGGAAGGATAGTGGGGCAAGACAGGAGGACTGGACATAGGGTTTGGACTGGGTTGAGGGCAAGTGATTTGCCCAAGGGTATGTAGACAGCATGTCCAACTACAGTAGTAAACCAAGTATGAGGCCCTGGTGTTCAAAGGCCAAGTGTCTGATAACAGTACGTAGGTAAGCCCATCTGGGCTGCTGGGTTACTAGACCAAGGAGGTTAAATGCAAACAGTTACCACAACATGGATACAGCAATGTGGTTCATGCCAGTTGGGTGTAATGGAAGCAGACACTGGGTGGGAATGAATGAAGCAAATTCATAAGGAATGGGGGACAAGGCTGGGGGCTAGCATAAGGAAGAACACCCAGCATGAAAAAGCACATGGACACATCCAAAAGGACTGTGACCTAGTTTCACAGGGTACAGTGTCCTTTAGGGCAGTGGACATGGTCACGTGCGCAAGACCATATATTTAGGGCTTATTTATTGGCAGAAGGCCACAGTCAATGGTACAAGTAGGAGGTTGAGGCATAATATGCAGGCCAGTAGTTTAACAGTTTAATCTAAGTGGGTGAGGCCATGTTGGGTGCTAGGTCACAGAACCTCAAAGGATAAAAGCAATAAGTTAATGAAATTGTGACAGGGCCACCAGGTAATGCAAGTGATCTTGATGCAGAGTTGGGTTAGTGCCAAAGTCAGGTGGATACCATCAGGTGTCAAGGCAAACGGGACTGAAGTATATAAGGACAAGGCCTTGAGGCAAGGACAGGTAGAATGGAGTATGAAGCAAGGCTACAGGGGCAAGGCCAGAATCGGGCAAGGCTAGGGGGCAAGGTCAGAGGGCAGCGCCTGGGGAGAAAGTACATGTGGGCAGAACAAAGAGTTAAAACCACATGACCAAAGTTAGAGGGTCATGAAGACATCACAGACAAGGACGGGGGACTGGGTATAGGGTTTGGATGAATTGAAAGTCAAGTAGGTTTGGCTAAGGGCGCTTTGTAAGTATGGCCGAGCACACACAACAAAGTTTCAGACCATAAGGTGAAGGCCAAGTGTGCGTGAGTTGCAGCTGGGTAATGCATCTGGAATGCCAGTATAGTAGACCCAGGAGATTAAGGACAAGAGGTCGCCACAACATGGATAAGGCAAAGTCCATCAGGACAGTTGAATATAATGGAAAAAGGCACTGGATGGAAGGGGGCTGAAACCAATTCTTAAGGAATAGAGGACAAAGCAAGGAGGTAGAAGGGCAAATAAGGGAACAGGAGGTATGAAAAACCATGCAGACAGGACCAAAGAGAATTAAAACCTGGTGACATAGGGCCTGAGATCCTGTGCATGATCCAGTGGGTAAGACCAGGGTTAATGGGCTTGGAGTACAAGGCCAAGAGTACAAGCAGGAGGTTGAGGATATGACATGAAGGCCAAGAGCTTAAAAATTTTAGTCTACATGGGTAAGGCCATGTGGGATGCCAGGTCACAGGACTGGAGAAGATTAAAAACAATCAATAAAATTGGTACAAGGGCACTCCATCAGGTAAGTGGTATAGATGCAGGACTGGGCTGGCGTGAAGGTCATTTGGATAAAGCCAAGGGGTCAAGGTAAGGGTGATCCCAGGACTTGAGGGCAAAGTTTTTGGTTTAAGGGAAAGAGCAAGAATGGGGAGAAGGGTCATAAGGATAAGTCAATAGAGGACACACAAATGGACATGACCAGGTGGCCATGGCACGAGTGAAAGGACATGTGGATGTAACAAAAATGGCTAAACCTGGCAACCAAGGCCAGGGGTCATGAAGACTCCACACTCAAGTGCTGGGGGTTTCTGACAGGGTGTTAGTGCAATTGGATCTTACTAAGGGGCATTGAGCAGTGCTACACATACAGATGGTACGACCAGGAAGTCAGGGACTTAAGATGACAGCCACATTTTTAATAAGATCAGTAAGAGCATGCGAGATACCATGTCACCAAGTCCAGCAGAATGAGAACAACAGTTTAACACCTCACCTGATGCATAGTCTAGTTTGGTAAGGCTAATGTTCTATATATGCAGTGAGTGAGTTTGGGGCAAAAGAGCAATGAATTATGCCTGGGGTGGGGGCAGGTTTAAGCGAGGTTGGTAAAGCTATCAGAGTAAGGTCAGGTGATTTCAACCAGGAGCTCAAGGCCAGGTGGGGCAGGTAACTTCATAAGGTTAAGGTCAGTGGCACAAGGCTTGGCACTTAATGCCAAGTATGTAATGTCAAGGTGTGAGGGTCAGGTGGTTGTTGCTTGAAGTTTATGACCTTAACCAGGTTTGGGGCACTCACAAATCTTCATTTTAGTAACGGCAAGTGTGAGGGTCAATGGTCCTCATCTTGAGTTTTCTTGAATTTACATGGGGATGCTAATTGCTTCTCAGAACACTATGGGAAGTGCTTAGCACAGCAAATGAAATAGCCCCTTCATGTTATTACCTTTTTTGTGTTATCACTCCCTTGGGCCAGTGGGCCATTTGGAACAAACTCACCACTAACTCCAGGCAAACAGCAGCTTCTCCCTTGCTTCATGTCAAGGCGAATATTGGACCTCATGTTATTTCCAGATCATCGATGTTCCCAGCTCTTCTGCATTCCCACCACAGAAGGGTTGCTCTTTGAGGTTATTTTGTTAATGATTTCCTTTTTTATCATTGTCTTTACCCCTTGCCTAACAAATGAAGAAACACTATGTAAAATACACAAGTAGGGAATGGAGCTGGAGGCAGAAGCTATACTGTAGAATGCGCAGGACGCACCACAAGCACAGCATCTACTTACTGTCCACTGATGAGTCTGGCTTCCACGGCACTCAGTCAAATCGGGCCCCATCACATAGAGACAATGCACAGGAATGCAGAGTGGTCAAACTCAGCCCAATACAGGGAAAGCAGTGATGCCAACTGGTACACTTATGTTTATAAATCAAATTGTGCCAACTCACTGAAGTCACTTTCTCCAACACAAGTACTGCAAGAAGAATGCAAACCACCTTCTTCCCAGAGGAAACACCTGGCATCAGTGCAGGTCTTCAGCCTTTCCTTATCCCCAGTGCACACACTTATGTGGTTCAGCTGTGATCTCATCCCAATGCCCATATTTTTATGGCTCAGCTATAGCCTCATCAGCACATCTGCACTGTCCAGCTGTGGTCTTTTGCCAACCCAATGCCCAGATCTTCACGGTACAGCTATAGAGCAGGTGGCCTCTGGTTTTCTCACATCTACTCCAATGGCCAGCCCTAGCTGCCATATGAACAAAGCAATCCCAGGGAAATCCAATCCCAAGAAACCCAAAGTTTCAGAGGTCACATGGTTGCCCCCTATTACTTTAAGAGGGGAGACTTACCTCCTTGACTCAGGGCTTGTCCTTTTGGGACACCCCCAGCTTGGTCTAGAGCACAGTGTCCTTCCTTCCTTCCTTCCAGGAATTGCTTCTTCCTCATTTCAGCCACAGCTGTTCTCACAGCAGCTGGCCAGCAGTGGACTGCCCTGAACTTACCTGAAGTTTGAGATGGGATGAAGGGCCAGTCTTTCTCTGCAAGCTTTAATTAATTAAATAAACCTCCAGGGCACATGGATGGCACATGATCCACATCTGTTGAAAATGAGAGAAAAGAATGTTGCAAACCCATTGTACACCGCCAAACTAATACAGAAGTTTTAATATCACTTACGGGAGGTAAACAACTCCTGACTTGGAAACTGTCCTTTTGGGATACCCCAAGCTTGTTCTCCAGCTGTAGATTCAGCGATATTCATGCTCTACATAATGATCTTTTGATAAAATGTGGGCCACATAAATAATTGTGCTTCTGTGACAGTGGGGTTGAACCAGATGCTGTAGGCTAGTGAGAAAGCCATCTTAGTTTGTGTTGCTATACTCTGTTCTCACAAAGACAAAATCTATGAATGACCTTCTCACAGAAAGACAGCAGCTTCCGTCTTCCTGTAACGGTTGCTTACTGTCTTAAAACTCCAAATGCTTCCTGGAAGCCGATCCCAAAGGACAACTGAATAATCTAAGACTTCAATGCATGACATTGATGAACTACAACAGGAAGCAGCAACTAAGAACAGCAGGATATTCTATCAGTCTTCTCTGAAAAAACAAAGCACTATGTTGCTGATTCAATTCCAATTTGCAAGTAATTCTAACACCCCACTAAGGTTCTCTACAACCACAATGAAGATTCATTATCCATTCCCCAGTCCAAATCCTAGCAATTGTCATTCATTACTCAGTGCTCTTTAAAAAGAACCACTCATTGTCAATATCTGCTCCACTTCACTTCCAAGACGGAATCCAAGCAGGGCAGAAAATATGAAGAAACCCTAGACTCCCATTCTTGCCCTAAACAGGATGAGCACCCAGGTTTCCCACAAGAACTAGAGTCATATGCGATCATTTAGGATTCTGTACACCAACCAGATCTTCCCAAGTCTAAAAGGGACTCCTGTGATGCATAACTTCTAAATTAGGCAGGCTTCATGCTAGCTGTAACATGCTAACTGCTGAACGGAGCTATTTAGTAGTTAATACCACTCAGGATCCATCTGCTAATGCAATTGTTAGTATAAGTATTTACAAGGGGTGCACACCAGTCTGTTGAACACAGCATCCTGCCTATTGTCTCACTTCCTCTGATAAAATCTCAGAATTCAAGCCCCTGCTTTCCCAAGCATGGGGCCAGAATGGTGGACAGCACTCATGTGAGCCTGCTAATTCTCATCTCAAATCCTTTAGTATGAGAACTCCCATAATCCTGCACAAGCTCCATGCGCTCTGACGTCCCTGTCTGTAACACACAGCTCCCACCAACCCCCCACCCCCACACACATACATCTGTAATCTCCTCCTATCCCCTCCACCTTTTGTCCTCTCCTATGTGAGTTTAGGTCTCCACTGACACTTTAGAGATTAAAAGTCCAAGGCCATGTAACAAATTACATCATTAGAGGCAATTATCAGAATAAGAATATAATAAAGCAGATCCAATTAGAGCCTCTCTGACTTTTTTTTTTAAGATGAAACCCTTCTTGCAGGTTAATATTTAGTAAACACTATAAAATCTTGATCATACAACCATAAATACTGACTTGAAAGTTTTAATGGTTAAAATTAAACAGACTATTCACACAATTTTCCTTGCAAATTCTTGCATTTTGTAGCCTGCGGGCTATATATAACCTACAGGAACTTGATGAAAATCATCAAAACTCAAACTTTTTTATTACATTTTTGAAATTCCTATGAATTTTAAGATAAGTGCACTAGACTTATTTTCCCATGAAGTCTTTATACTCAAGAAACAAAGCTACCTTCCAGTAAGCTGCTAAATATATTAACATATAATCCAATAGCAAATGCACTTCTTGGTCATAAGTAAACTTAATTTTTCTTAGGGAAACCACTTGTATTTTTAGTTAATAGAAATCAAAGATGACTATTCTCTTAGCCGGGCGCGGTGGCTCAAGCCTGTAATCTCAGCACTTAGGGAGGCTGAGACAGGAGAATCGCGAGTTCAAAACCAGCCTCAGCAATGGCAAGGCACTAAGCAACTCAGTGAGACCCTGTCTCTACATAAAACACAAAATAGGGCTGGGGATGTGGCTCAGGGGGTCGTGTGCCCCTGAGTTCAATCCCCAGTACCAAAAAAAAAAAAAAAAAAAGACGACTATTCTCTTCTTTTTTATATTAGATAAAACTGTACTATTAGAAGAAGCAATAACAGTGAAACATGTTTCCAAGATACACAATGCTAGAAAAAGCTGAACCAATGAAAGTTATATGATTAGACTTCATTTAAGTAAGCCTTACCAGGGCTCATTGTGTGTCAAGATTTAAAATGCAATGGAGTCCCGACACAACCCTAATTGGGTTCCTATTGCTGTCATTTTTTAAAAAACACAAGTGACCACAATTCTCATAACCCTATAGTTATGCTTATCCCCCATAAAGCAAGTGTAAATTCCTAAGCAAAACAGAGAGGGCACAGGATACCAGTGGTACCCCACCTATTACCATATGCCTTCCAGCTCCACCCCACAGGGCCCCAAGGCACACAGCCCTGTCTCATCTCCAGGAGCACCCCACTCCCAAGGACTCAGGTCCAGATTGTTCTTCCCCTGGGACTCAGAGGTCATGGAGACTGAGGAAAGCAATTTTGCAGCTGGAAAGGTGAAAGCAGGTGTGAAGACAATCTAGTTACACTCAAAGGGTCTCCCTAGGAAGGAATGGAGGCTGGCACATGGGTGGAGGAGTGGCCAGGCTAGGGCACAAATGTAAACCAACTTAAGTGCCACCCGTAAAACCCCTCCCACTTCCTCTTGCAACCCCCTTGGCTTGACTGTTTGGACTTTGTAAATTACTGTACCACTTACTAATTTATTTTCTCTTGCCTAACTCCCACCACTAGAGATTAAACCTTGTGAAGGCAGGATCTTTGCCTGTAAAGAATAGGGCTGAAGCAAGGGCACTGCAATCTGGACTGCACAGATGCACAAGGCAGGCCAGAGAGGAGGGTTTGAGAGAAGAATGCAGGAGCCACCCAGGGAGTAATTTAGGCTTGAGGGTCATCTAGTCTGTCAGAATTCTTCAACTCCATCACTGGGGAAGAAAGCAGCCAAAGATCATCTATAAACCAATGATCATGGCTGTGATCCCATAACGGTTTATTTGCCAAAGCAGGTGATGTGCCATGTTTGGCCAATAGGCAGTGATTTACCAACCAAAATTGGAGTGCAGAACTAAGCAAATGCCAAGATAGGGGGCCAAGTAAAGGGATGGAAGTATAGAACTTCTAAAAAGTATACTATTGAACTGTTTCTTAAAAAGTGTGACAATAACACAAAACACTGAAAATGATGCCACCAAACAAGAAAACTAAAACCATCTCACTTGAGAATATTTACCAGGCACAACAAAAAATCCACAATGGCCAAATAAAGACAAGCCACACATGTAAACAAAGAATTGTCATATTATGATTGGCCTAACTGCCTCAGGAAATATTTCATAAAGTCAACATCCACTCTGACTACAAGGATCTGTACACTTAGACACCCCAAGTTCACAATCAACAGCAGGAACCACTATAGGGACCAAACAAGAGCACCACACAATCTGTCAGCACCTGCACTAATTAAAGAGGGGAACAAAAAAGCAGATGTGAATTCATTGTTTGCCCTCTTATTAAAGCTCTTAGAAAAGCTGTTACTCTACTAATAGCTTCCTTTTATATCAGGTAAAAAAGATAAAAATTAAATCTCTTTTTTATGGTTAATAACCATAAAACTTAAAATAATCAGGAACATTATAATATAAAAAGTAAAAAGAGCCAAGAAAAAAGCTACGTAACTTCATTGAGGAATACATATGATGATTAGAATAGACAAATACCATGTTGTGGGATTGAAAACATTAATACTGAAAAATCAATACATGATCAATGTGACTTTAATCAATATAACAAATTTTGGGGTGATCTTCAGAAGTGAAGAAATAATTTTTTAAATTAGTTTTTAGTTGTAGATGGACACAATACCTTTATTTTATTTTTATGTGGTGCTGAGGATCAAATCCAGTGCCTCACACATGCTAGGCAAGCGCTCTACCACTAAACCACAACCCCAGCCCAGAGAAATGATATTTTTTTTAAGAGGCCAGTCCTACAAACAGTAACCTCTATGGATATAACTGGTACAAATGTCTCTGTGCTTCTGAAACCCTCTAGAATACTCCTGGCAACAGCACCCAGATTCTCCCTCAGACACTTTCTCTTGCTCAGTCCTTGTGGACCCTGGGTGGACTTCCCTCTGTAATCAGACAAGGATAACAAACAATGGGCACCTCTCATGCAGCTGGCCAAGGGATGAGACCTGAACCCAGGCAGGTCTCAAGACAAGACACATAGGCTTATGTGAAAATTCCATGAATAAAGTATTTCATGGAATTTTCACCTTCCCTATAATTCCACTGCCTCTGGCTCTGTTGAATACTTTAGTGGCTTGCAAAACACCCCTGCCTACCAACAACCCTGACATAAAGGCTCGTATCAAAGTTATATGGCAGGTATTAAACTACTGAACAAGGTATAAAACTCAATGTCTATACTTCCCTGGAAACATACTACCAGCACCAACAAACATTACTACCGAAAACATTACAGGTGATAATACACAACAGAAGAAAGACATCTTCATTTAAAAATATAACAATTCTACAAATAAAATTAATGTATCTCTGCTAAAAAACAAAAACCAAAAAAACTTACTGAGTGACCAAAGGTAAAAACGTCTTACACCAAATTAAAGACACAAGTATGTGTTTATAGATACACAAGATGAAAGCTATACTCATCTTGAAAATTATTATAAAATGACCTTGAAGGCAATAACTCCTTTTACTTTTTAAAGAAACCAGTACTGGTACATTTGAAGCAATTATAAATCCCACCAACAAATATTTGGAACATGTTTATAATAACATCAACAAAGTCAGTAAAGATATTCAGAATTTTAGATACACAGTTGGCATTAAACAAGTACCAACACTGAGAATTACCATAACATTTTAAATACTTTACCTTTTTTTCAACTGGAATGCACAGTTTGGAGAGAATAAAACAGTTCCATCTGTAGAGCCGTTGACTTCCTCTTTTGGCCTCATAGGACCAAATATGCTTCATTACAACCCTTCCTTCTCTACACCAAGGTGGGAAATTTTTTCATATATGGACAGAGTTCTACAAGAAGCTGAGGAAGCCACTCAAACAGAAACTTCTCTGACCCATCTAGAAGGGTACAAGAAAGTAAGGACAATGACATCTGGCCTACATTAGATGCCTTTTCCCTCCAGGTATAACCAACTTGCTGTTGTGACTACACAGTTACCAGGTACTATCCAAAACATCTTTTCTGAAACTTGGCTTCAAAAATAAATGTGGCTTTGGATACTACTCAGGGTTTATGAAAATTTCACTGTGCTTTAAGCCCTGGTTTGTTAAGTGTTGTGCCACACTATTACAAAACAGCTCTTTCATTTTATGTAGAATGGGTTCTCAGTTTCCCACAATTAGGTCTCACATTAACTTCCATGCCTTTGTGTCATGTACCAGCTTGAGCTTGTTGCTTTCACACAATTAGATGCCTAGGAAAAAAACTGCACCCTGTAGCAATTCCTAAACATTGTCACAAATACACCCCTATAATAAGGGCACCCAGATCCCTGCTACTTTTTGTTTCTGTTGAAAATAAATTATAGTATTAACAACTCGGTGCTACTGCTACTAATGAGGTTAGCACTATTTCTACTACTATTCTATTTCTTCTAACTATTGCTTCATTGCTAAAATGCACAGGGAAATATTTAGTTTTGACTATTGACCAGACATGGTTCAATGATATTAACCAGATCCCAGAGAAAACTCTTAAATCCTGCCACAATGGGGGCAAGTTTTGCTCTACTATACGAAGATCTATACAAACATCACTTTAACCTCCCCTGCTATAAGATAATGAAGCATGTGACTTAAAGAAATATTTCATGTACCACTCTGGTGAAATCATACAATACACTCTACGTACATTTGTACACAACATAATGATGTTACAATCAATGACGATGATCCCATAAGATTATATGGCGGAATGATGTCATAGCCATCTTAGTATGTGGAAATACACTCTATAATATTCACACAATGATAAAATTGCCAACTGATGCATTTCTCAGACCACATCCCCAGTGTTAACACATGACTTTTATAAAAATGAGATTTATGTGCTCACAACCAGTTGACCCAGAAGATTCTTTTGATGCTGTGCAACAGGAGTTCATTACTAAAGGATACTCTTTAAGTGATAACTGGAAACAAAATGATAATGCTCCTTTCTTCCACTGAACCTGATCCTGATATGCATAGATCATGTAAACTGTACCTTGAACTTTCCTCTAAAGGCATATGCCACTACGCCACACAGCAATAGCTTTATGATTGACTCATACTAGAACAAAAAATCTCTGAAAGCCTTGGTTACACTTCATAAAGTTGTTGGAGAAAATGCTATAAATGTGCAGTTACAGATAAACCTTGTAGATTTATACATTAGTAATAAAGATCAGATGCTACAAATTAAGTTCAATGATGTGTAGAATATCTTTAAACAAGCAGTGATCATAGGAGTATATCAGTATCCAGACCTATCTGAAGATCCCATGACATCAAAACGACTCAACATATCCTCATGGATGTGACTACCTAATGAATTGAAATTAGAACTCTTTCACTTAGGGTTTGGGGTAGCTCAGTGATGGAGTATGTGCCTACCACATGTGAAAGCTTGGGTTCAATAGCTAGCAACACAACAAAATAATCCGATCATTTGAAGGAGGTGATATTTCCTTGGGAGACCATACCATTTGCTTCCCCATTATTAAAAAGGTTAAGAGGAATCTGCACACAACTCAGGATCCTCTTTTAATTGATGGATATCGTATCCCAGCACATGAGTTAATTTCATCAATCATGACACCTGTTTAACCCCAAGACCTACTAAAATTACCAATGGTTCAAGTACGTATGACTATGACAATATTGCCTAATACTCCTATCATTTATAGTGTTGGCAACTGAACCATGAGTGTATACTCAAAAATACTACTAATACCATAACACTTGAAGAGAATAATCCGGATTTTGAGTTACATGGTTGCATGAAATTTGAATATATTTTCAACTTTACCACAGAAGATAACTGATGGTATGAAGACCAATTGAAGATAAAAATTACAAATGAAGTATTTCATATTAAAAATACCCATCAAAATGACAGATGTCAATAACATCTTAAACTAGTTAGATAAGGTAGAATGGTACATTATTGGATCACAAGTTCAAGGTCAGCCTGGGTAACTTAGTGAGAACTTGTATTATTAATAGAGCACCTTGTATTCATTCCAAGTACCATAGAAAAGAAGACTTCACCCAGGAAACTATTGAATTACAAAAGCTTTACAAACACTTAAAAAGGAACACGACACAATTTTCCAAATATTATGGCTATTCTAATTTTTGTTACTATGGTAATTGAGAATGTTCCAAATTATGCAAAAAAGCACTGTAACCCATGGAATATTATTTAAAAACCTGTTTTTAATTGGAAAATATTTGTCAAGGTAATCTATTTGAATGGTTCATGAGATTCAAATTTTGGTCTTTACTGATCAAATGGTATTATATCAAGAATAGTGTCATGTTTCTCATTAAATTGGCTTTACACATCTAAGAAAGTATAACTTAGACTGCAAGTGATTTGAAATCGAAGGAACTGTTTTATATCTTTGAAATTATTTCAAATACTGGCAAGTTTTTGTGTATATCCCTCCACATCCCTTTTACCAGATCCCATATGTGAGAGCTGGGATTCCCTCCCCCTAGGAATGTTACATCACACTTAATCAGACTCCATATATGTAACGGACTTTAACTACTTCAATACACACACACACACACACACACACACACACACACACACACGTGCTGGGCAGAGTGACACATACCTGTAACCCTAGGCTCAGGAGGCAGAGGCAGGAGGATCACAAGTTCAAAGTCAGTCTCAGCAACTTAGCAAGGCCTTGTCTCAAAATAAAAAATAAAAAAGGGCTACGGATTTGACTCAGGGATTAATGCCCTGAGACAGCTAGATAGATTCTATTCATATATTCATATTCATATATATATATATATATATATATATATATATATATACACTCACACACACACAAAGAATTTGACAGACACTTTGAGAATACAAGCTGTAACAAGGCCACATCTATTCTCAGAATTCTTGTTAGCCAACACCACCTTCTAGCCTCCAGCATTGAGGGTCTTACCTATTGATGTGGATCTCCACTGTGCAGGTCAAGCCAGCTTTTTCCAAGAACCACCTATAGAAAGACACATGTCAAACTTCAATGTGATCGCTTCCCACAGAATCCTATGGAAATTCCCCCCCAACTAAGCGACTGGACTTCATTATCTTGTTCACATACTTCTTTTATTAGGCATTTTCCTCATGAAGTTTGTTCACATTATTCTCTCCCCTTTCAGTACTGTGAACCTAAACAAAAACCTATACCTGCTTTCTAACCATCAGAATCTGGCAAAGGTGAGATGAAGTCTAAAGAATCTGTGACTTCTCTCTTGCCATCTCACATTCTCTCCCTGGCTCACAGGAAGCTGCCCACCATGATGTGAGGGGCCCTGTGAAGGAGCCCATGTGGCAAGGAACTGAGGGCACTTCCTAGTCTGCAGCCTGCCAGGAATGGAAATTCACCAAGAACCAGGCAAATTAGCTCAAAACTGGGTTCTGCCCAGCCAACAGGGACATACCAGCCAATGCCCTCCTGGCCAGACTCCTAACAAACAGAAATTATGAGGTAATAAAGGCTGAGGTTCAAGTCACTAAGGTAGAGGGGTGCTGGGTGACCGCCTGGCTCTAGCTTTTCTCAGTTATAAACACTAACACAGCCCCCACATCAGGGAAAATTTCACCAGCAATAAGATACAGCCGGATAGTGCAAAGAATGTTACATCTAGCGAAAACCTGAGGTATAGCTAAGATTCATCTCATAAATATACTCCAAGTAGATAAAATAATAAAGTAGAAAAAATGAAGCTAGCAATTCCAGATGTAGCAGTGTTACAACAGGGAGCATCAGATTAACCCTACAACTAAAAACAATTACAAAATGAATCAATAAGTATATACATTTAAATCTTTGTAGTGAGATCAGGTATTTCTGAGGAAGGAAGAAATAAAAAGGCAAGATCCACAGCCATCTTGGCTCAGAAGCAAAGGAGAATGTGCCACAATGGACTCTTCACCTCCAGAGGTCAACAATTACCAACTACCAGCTGAGGGCTGTTAAATTAACACTAGCAAGGTTAGAAAGATCAAATCTAGAGCCTAGAGCCAAGGCCCCACTACCACAACACAATGAAATAGCCATAGAAAAATAGCCATCTCTGGATGTTGGAACTACCAAGGGCCATACATTGAAAAGAGAGGTCTGGACTCTGTGAAGAGATAGGTGTTTCACCAAAAATAAAGCCAAGACATGGGGATCTCAGGACTATCTCACCATCTGCAGGCCAAGTGCAGGGAAAAACAAAGTCAACCTCCTCTTAAGGAGGGTATCATCCACAGCCTCAAATTTCTTATATAGCTTTTGATATAAAATATCCAACAAGCAATGAAAACCCAACCATACAAGAAGGCAAGTCAAAAACCAAGACCACATAAGAAGACAGGGTTCAAGACAATAAAGTCTCTGAAGTAAACACTAAAATAACTGACTAGTAGCCTAGGATGGTAGAAGGTCCAAGACCCAGCTACTCCAGAGGCTGAGGCACTTGATCCAAGGAGTTGACCAGCATGGCAAACACAATGAGATTATTACATCACACACAAAATTTTCCCCCCTCAGGGTACAGCACTTGCCTAGCATATGACAGGACCTGAGATGTTATTCAGAAACAAAAAATAATAAGTAAATGAAATGACATTATTAGGTTCAAGGAATTAAAATTCAAGTTTGAGAGTTTTAAATTAGACTGAATGTCTTATCCCTGAAAAACCAACTACACCAGAAGCTGAGGCAAAAGGAAGGTTTGAGCAGAGAGGTTCCAGGCAGCAAACATGGGCAAAGAGGAGTCTCTATCTCAAGGGGAAAAAAAAAAAAAAACTTAAAGAACCAAAAGGAGGCTCTAAAATTAAAAATACAGTAACAGTACATTAGACACAACCAAACAAAGCATTCACTTTGAAGGACAAAAGAAATAATGGAAAATAAAGAACTAAGAGACAAACATATCTAGGAAAAAAGGCTGAGAAAGTGTGTAATTTGATTTCCTTGAATCAAAGGAAAGGAGGGAAGACAGGACAGAAGCCATAGTAAAGAGAAAATAGTCATCATGGATAAAATGCAAACTTCTCTTCAGAACAAGCTCCAATAGCTGGGTGTGGTGGCTCAGGATTGTGATCCCAGCTGGTCAGAAGGCTGAGGCAGGAAGATTGCAATTTCAAGCCAGTCTGGGCAAGTTAGCAAGATCCTGCCTTAAAATACAAAATGAGAAAAGGTCTAGGCACATGGCTCAGAGGTAGTGTCCCTGAGTTCAATTCCAAGTATGATGCAAACTTCAGAAAAAGAAAAAAAGGACCGCAAGACCGTGAGAAGCCCCAGGCTGGGTGTGTATCTTAGAGGTAGAATGCGTGTGCCCAGTATATGTTAGGCCTTGGGTTCATCACCAGAACTACAAATGAGAACAAAGATTAGAAAGTGAGACGAGACAGAACAGGACACAGACAGGGAGCACTCATTTGCAAAACATAGATTGACCGAAAGAAAGCTCTATAACCACAGGACAACCAACCTGATTCCTTCAAGCAGAGAAGAGACTTTAACAGACTTCTGATGGAAAAGGTCATTCTAAAGACCCATGATGAACACCAACACGAAACCTCCAGTCCTCTGGAATCTCCAAGGGCAGTCGCCCCGTTGCTTACCAACATACGCACAACCACCACGTGGCGGCAAGAATGAGGGTGATGTCCCTCTCAGCAGTGCCACCCCTGTGTAAAACTCAACAGGCATGCACACCCAAGAATCGCACAATATGTTCAACGCTTCTCATGCGGGCACTTAACAAAAATGAGAAAGATCCACTGGTAATGTGCATAAATGGTGGAACAATCAAGAAATAAAGTATTGCTATGAGCAGCATAGTCACGTCTTACAGGCCTTACCTCAACCAGGCAATTTTCACCACCGCAGGAGGGCACTACCCTGTGTAGCCAGTGTTATCACCCAAGTGATAATGACAGGATAACTTTTTTCCAAATTAAACCATACTGAATATTTGGGCACTTCATAGTGGCCTGAACTGGCATCAGTACTTGGGTGGTGAAAATATGACCGAAGGCACCCTATTTCTCATAAATGTGACCAAGTTACCGGTGCAAATGATTTGTAACCTAACCCAAGTCCTATATGACATCAACAAAGCCCCTGAGTCTCAGCCAATCACAGCAGCTAAATTTTCAGCCAATCCTGGTTGAAGGTCAGCAGAAGTCAACCATGCCCAAATAAGGCAACCACCAACCTGCAGAGGATCAGATCACCTGGTTTCTCCCTTCCAGTTTCTCCCACTATGAGCCCACTCACCATCTGGTGAATGCAAACCAAACGTTGGTATGCAATTTTAATGGGTTCTAGACCCTATTCCTGTTTAAAGAAAACCTTCAATGTGTTTTCTCTTTTTATAACAATTATATATTCCATTTGTTGTTTATTTCATCCACTGTAGTGTTTTAAGTCATAATTATGATTATTTCTGAGGATTAAACCCAAATTCTAGGCATATATTTTCAAACTGTTTAAATTTTCATGAAGATCATCAGTTTCATAAAATAAAGAAAATTTTACTCAATTGGAGTCTCAAACCCTACACTTGTATAAGAACCACAAATCTGTTAGAAGTCAAGCATCAGAATTCAGGGCCATATCTCAGTGATTTTGAGGCATGAGCATGAAGCCCTCTTCAAATAAAAAATCTTATAGGCCTAAGAGCAAAATCCACAAAAGACATCAAGCAGTCAGTCAACATTAACATATCCTATCACATTACTGATAAAAGGAATGCAAGAGAAACCTCCATCGGATGGTCTGAGATACAATGACCATGAAGCCCTTGCTCTGGCCAGCGCACTCATGTCTACTCTTCTAGTACTTTTTAACTTTGTAACCTATTCACTTCTGATAGGTTCATTTCTAAGAACCTATCAGAAGGACTCAAGCCCAACCCAACATGTGTATTTATCATAGATCTATTTAGACAAAGGTAAATTATCCTTAAAAGCCTAAATTTCACAACTCTGCAAATTCAGTTGCTAAAGCAAAAAAAAAAAAAAAAAAAAAAAAAAGTCAAAACCTGATTACCTTATAAACAACAGATTTTTTTTCTCATGGTTCTGCATGGGGGGAGTTGGAAATCAGGAGCTACTTCCTGGTTGCAGAGATGGGGGATGTGGCCAGTGTTCTTCCTCCTTACTCATAGTAACATATTCTTTGAAGTCCTTATCCAACACCAGAACAAAAAGCTTCCTACACGCTGACTGGTATTAAACCCCAATATTTCACCCCGTCCATGCCTCAGAGGACCTTTAATATCCTTCACATTTTTTTACCACTCATCTTCCACAAAGCCATTTGCAGGATTCTGAAGACACATTGCAATCATATTCCACACAGAAATACAAAGAACAAGAGTCTATCATCAGGCATGTTAAAGTAATTAAGATAGCATGGAAAATATGCTATCCATGTCAAAGGGATGAAAGTTATCTTGAGAATGGATCAACAATAGGATGTGAATAGCTCTAATGTGTTTAGATGCTTGGGTTAAAGCATGAGTGATATTGTGCTCATTCTGTCCCCAGGACTGTACATAAACCACCTTGGGCAGACTTCACCTTGTGGGAAGCTAAAGCTGAGATCTATGTCTCCACTTTAACCACCAGAGCTTGTGCAGAAAGAACACTTAATGGGTAGACCTTTACACCACTCCAATTACCAGTTGTGTGCAGATATGGTATATGTGGAATGGAATATTACTCAGCCATAAAGAATGAAATTATGGCATATACCAGTAAATGGATGGAACTGGAGACTATCATGCTAAGTGAAATAAGCCAATCTCCCAAAAAACAAAGGCCAAATGTTCTCTGATATGCAGATGCTAACTCACAATAAGCAGAGGGAAGAGAAGAACAGAAGTTCATTGGATTAGACAAAGGGGAATGAAAAGAAGAGAAGGCAGGGGGAGATGGGAATAGGAAAGACAGAATGAATCAAACATAACTTCCTTATGTTTGTGTATGAATACACAAACAGTGTAACTCCACATTATGTACAACCACAAGAATAGGAAGTTATACTCCATGCATGTGTCAAAATGCACTCTACTGGGGGCTGGGATTGTAGCTCAGCAGTAGAGCGCTTGCCTCGCATGCGTGAGGCCCTGGGTTCGATCCTTAGCACCACATACAAAGCAATAAAATAAAGACATTGTGTCCATCTACAACTAAAAAAAATTTTTTTAAATGCACTCTACTGTATATATATTTAGAAAGAACAAAGAAAATAAATTTTTTAAAGATAATAAACTTCACAAAATCCAAAAAAAAGAAAAAAGGAGGAAAAATTAGGGTCAGAATATAAAACCATTCCCATGTACACTGTCCTGTCCAATGGTAAGTGAGGATATCTATAGAGTCCACATGTACACAAAGTGCCCCACAAGTCGGGAGAAAGTTCCATGAATAACACTCGGTGTATTGAATTGACTGTGTTCCCACACAGAGCATGAGGCATAAAGCCTGCTACCTTCCATGAAAGCCCATTCCATATACAAGCTATCCAGGCACTTGAGGAATATTCAGTGTCTTTCAAATTAAAGCAAAAATCTTTTGTTTGGTGTACAATATGATGACCATTTGGGTGGTTGAATATTTTCAGTCTAGCTCTGTCTTCAGCCAAGTCATTCATTTCATCTCATTTGCAGGTTGGACGACCAGGGACATCCTATGCTGTAGTCACAGGGAATTCTGAGCAGTTGGTCAGCCTTGTCATTGTCTGGAAATTGGAGAGGGCAATGCACAGTCACATGTGACTATTTTGATTTGGAAACATCATCAATTGTGTTCTCATAGTTGCAGTCTCCACAGAGGCTTGCCATTAATCATCCATTGTTGTTGCCATTGAGGCAGCCACATTATAAGTCCTCTGATCATGGCCTAGCTTTATCAATGTAGATATTTTGATAGCCCATGTTCATGAACAATAACCATCCCTATCATATGTAGTTCAGTCATTTAACTTGTTCTTGTCCTTTGTTGATCCACAGTGTCTCAGTTACCAGATAGGCAACAGCACACTCTGGGAGGTTTCCTTTTGCTGATCAATGTATCAGGCTGACTCCAGTGTTAGAAGCTGGTGATTACATATGGATATAATGGCATCTCTTCTCTTTAAGCTACATGTAGACTCCAAGAGGCCCTTCCAATTTGGGCTGGATTTTATGGACTCCTGTTTTCTGCTCCAATTTTTCTGTCTCCTGTAGATCTGCTGTCCGTTTGCTGTTCACTGAATGGACTGCTCTACTAATGTGGATAATAATGATCCCAGAGTCCACGTGTAAGACTGCATCTCACATTCTGGCAGTGAAATTCCTACTGTCCAGTCCTGGCAAAGGCTGATGCACATAAACAGCATGTTTCATACCCAGTTCCCATAAATAGGCTTGTAATTCTTTTACAGAGGTCCAGGTGCCTCTGGGCACAGAATTTCCTGAATTTGGCCACATGTTATCAGTGCCAATAAGCAACCAAGCTATACTGAGTCCCATACTTTCATCAATGGCACTGGAATAAAGGTGCCGTGTAAAGCAGAGTAGGCAGTTACTGAAGTCATTTTAGACAATTCTATACCATTTAACATCATCCCAGTGCCCCACAAGTGGAGCAGCCGTGTGGTGTGCTTTCTTTCATTTTCTACCTGGACTTGGACCCTAGCTCCACTAGCTCCACCATGGTCTCATGGTGGTATGTAAATCTCCCTCTGGAGTAGGGAGCATATTTGAATCAACCCCTTCAGCCATTCCTGTTGGGTCTTTAACTTTGGGACATTAAAAATTTAGCCTCTGTTGTAGTTTCATCCAACTCACTTCTGAGACACTGGAATCAATGGATTCCCTGAGTGGGTCCCACATCTGAGGATCCTGATTTCCACTACACAACACCACCCGAATATAGTCTCTAGCCCCACAGTGTTCCCTCAGTTTAGCATAATGGCACACCATGACCTGTTGGTGTTCATCTAAATTCTAAGAAATGTGACAGCATAAACTTAGTGTCAACCTGCACTAAATGGGCTTATCTTTCTAAATTTTAACTTGTGGTACTCTGCAGAACTGAACCTGAATAGCTAACTCCCCAGTCTGTGGCACCACTACAGTGGTTATCTTTGTTGTAGAATTTGTTTTCTTTCACTTTCCCGTGGTTACTTTGCTGCTTCCAACACTTGCAGCAACCTTTTTTGCATATTTGTAGTGTCTCCATATTCATGTGGTGGCCCCCACCCCTCCATCCAAAAGAGAAGCCACCTCAGACCACATCCATGTTTGTGGCCAGCCAGGAATTTTCCCTGCTGATCCCATGTCATTTTCTAGACATGTTTCTCTTGGAGATCCTGCCAACTATGCCAGTTGTCCAACCCCGGTTTTGTAAAAGCCACAGAAAGAACTCAGAGGATTCAACACTCCTCGGCAGCTGCAGGCTGTGACAATATGGAGGGCCATGTGTGCCCACAGCGGGAGGGGAATATATACACAGGATAGGCTGCATGCACATATGTATTTCTTCAGGTATTTTATGAATACATTTAAAACAGACTTAATTTGGAGGCACCACCCTTATGAAATTAGGAAGGTACAGACTCCAGTCACAAAGTTCCAGCTCCTTTTGATGTGATAAGGAAGACTCCAGGAGTAAAAATCTGTGAAAATCCTATAATGACTCAGAAGCAAAACCTTTTCAAGCTATGAAATTCTGTCATTTGTCCTAATGCATTCCTTCCCCCTTTTAAAAACATTTTTCAGAAATGAAACTTTTGAAATAATTGTTTATTCCATCTTCCTTCAAAGCTGGCTTTGAATAAAACCTATTTTCCTACCAGTATTTGACTCCAAATATTTCTGGAGCAGTGAGTGTTATGGCCTAGCCTCTTTTTCCCCACATGGGATCTTGTGCCACACAGTAACAGTTTTGGTGAAGTAAAATCCTTCCCTTGAGCAAAACAGCACAGTCTGGGAGAGATCTGTGTGCAGGAGAGAGCTCAGGGCTGAGATGTTCTCACAACTAGCCAAACCTACACTTGTAAGAACAGCTGCCCAGAGACATTTAAGGTAGAAGACTTAAAAATAAGTTGATTTCTTTCTGCAATATGGCTTACCCTCAAAATATATTAGGGAGTGGGGAAATGTGTCTTAAAACTGGCATGCTGAATTTTAACACAATACATCAGCTTGGTTTATTCTATAAGCAGGAAGGAAAGTAAATAGAGATCCCATATGTTCAAGCCTTTATGGCTTATATCAATACCCCAAATTAACGGGATCTTGTAAGATCTGTTATGCTTATATTCCCCTTGAACCCAATAATTATGAATCAGATCCTATGGAAGATTTACGTTTAAGTGCTCCAAACAGGCCTTCTCTGGCACCCATGGTTCAAATTGCAGAACCAGCAGCATCCCTGGCAGTTTTTAATAAAATCTCTTTACAAAGTTCTACAGGTTCTTCTGCTACCTCTTCTCCAATGGCTTCCCCCTCCTTACCACCTGCTTTTCAGCCTCTCTATCCTCTATTCCCAGAGGAACTCAGTCCTTCTGGTGTAATAAAAGTGGCATTTCTTATCATCCAACTACTTCTAAATCATCTAATATTTGCCTGCCTCCAGATGCGGCATATGGGAAACGAAATAGAATGAGAGTACATGTTTCTTTCTCTGTGACTGACAGCATAATGTAAACAGAAATTGGACAGATTCTCAGAAGACCCTATTAAATTCAGAGATGAGTTTCAAGCCCTATCACTGGCATTCAAGTATTCTTTTCCACTTCCTGCAAACCTGAAGAAAAGACCCATATATGGGCAGCACCAAAGCCATATGTTGACCAAGTCCACGTTCAAGACCATGAACAACCTGTAGATAAGGACTGTCCCAACTTAAATCTTAGTTGAAATTATCAAAACCAAAGCTGTGATCTTAGTAAACAAAAACCACATGATTCTCAGAGTTTCCAATATCTGAGTAGAAATAGACACAACTAGAAATGGTGATAAGCATTTGTAAAAAGGGGAATATAAAAGTGCTAAAATAAATGCACTTTTATTATTGAGGACACAGAATTGGGTTTTAAACGCATGTATTTTGTATGGTAAGAATGACTCGTACATGTTCTCATAATTATTTTAAAATTAGTATTGTGACTACATTACTAGATGTGTAAGTCTAGTAAGATAAGTACTGGATGTTCATTTCTGCACTTCATTGTATTTAATCCTTAGTTTCTTGTGGCATTTGAGTCTCAGGTTTATCACTCTTCCCAAACTTTTTTTTTTTTTCCAATGCTGGAATTGAACCTGGGGCCTTGCACATGCTAAGCAAGCATTCTACCATTGACCTACACCCTCAGCTCTCTCCCAAATCTTTAAACCAGAAGTTTAGGGTTAAAAAAAAAAATCAAGATAATTTAGGTTTGAAAAATAATAATTCATGTGTTTCTAAGAGCAATGGAGCTTTGGAAATAAACACTTGGGAAAGTTTAACAGTTTAGGATCTTCAAGGAGGTTCATGAAATCGAGGCTCCCTGTATAACCTGGGAGAAAATGAGAAGGGTAAGGGCAAGCTGCTGTTTGCTGTCGTTGCTATTTTCTTCCTCAATTTATGACAGGGTTGGGATTATGGGATATAATGATGGGAAGTGGCAGAAGGTATAACAACATTCTCTAAAGAGACAGAATCAATAGGATATATTCATATACAAGAAGGGATTTCTTTGGGAAATTTGCTCACACAGTTCTGGATGTTGAGAAGTAACACGACAGGCCACCTGCAAGCTGGAGAGCCTGGGGATGTTGGTGGCATGGCTCGATACACGTGCAGAACCCTCAGAACCAGGGAAGCTAATGGAGTAACTAATTCTGAACCAGACCCTGGAAACAGCTGGAACAAGTCCTGGAGTCAAAGGCCAGAAAGCCTGGAATTCTGAGGTCCAAGAACAGAAGAGAGTGTGCCAGCTCCAGAAGACAAAAAGGAAATCCTCTTTGCCCCGCCTCCCCCTGCCCCCACTTTTCCTTATCCAGGTCCACAACTAATTAGATATTACCTTTCACATCCATGGCAGGTCTTTCTTACTCATTTCACCCACTTACATGTGAATCTCTTCTGGAAACACCTTCACAGACACATCCAAAAGTAATGTCTTCTTTTTTTTCAGTATCAGGGATTGAACCCAAACATACTGTACCACTGAGTCACATATCCAGCCCTTTTTATGTATCTTTTGTTTTGAGATAGAGTCTCATTAAGTTGCTGGGGCTGTCCATGATCTTTCAATTCCCTTGCCTCAACCTCCCAAGTCACTAGGATTAAAGGCTTGATTCACTGCACCAGGCCCAAAAGTAATACTTTACCAGTTCTCTAGTTATTCTTTAACCCAGTCAAGTTGATACCTACAATCAATGATGACAAGCACATTTTTTTTTTGAGACAGGGTCCTAGTCCAAGTGATCCTTATGCCTAAGCCTTCCAAGGGCTGGGACTACAGGTGTGTGCTACCCAGCTACAAGTACATATTCTGACTCTTTGATCTGGGTTGGGGACTAAGATTCTGCACTCCTAAAAAGTGTTGAGGTGATGTTAATGCATTCCTGGTCATGGAACCATATTGAGTAACAGGTTCTTGTTAGAATTAACCCAGCCTGTGGAAGGCAGAGGAGCACAATTTGTACCTGGTTGGTGTTGACCAAGTCTATGTCCAGGCAGGATGTCATTAAGCTAAACATTACTTTTGGCCTGCCCAGTGAGAGTATCACAATTCAAGTCATGAAGTGTACGTATTTCCTCTTAAAAACAATGCTGAAAAACTATGGAGCATGTGCATATCAAGGAGGAGGAAGCTAGAATGCAGTGAAAAGGGAGAGATCAATAATATGCCAGAACATTAATTTTGCTGCTACAGGGAAAAGGTAGAGATCAATAATATGCCAGAACATTAATTTTGCTGCTCTTTCTAATATAATGGCAATTTGTTCTCAATTTATGGGTTTTTTTTGTGATATGCATAAATAGTATCTACACTGGCCACATTGAAAGCAATTACTTTTGCTTGAATTAGTGGTAAGAAAATTTATGATGACAAATAAATAAGGAACACTCAGAAAAAACAGTTGTTTATGGGATGCACTCACTCAACTATTTATTGAGCCCCTTGCAACAAGCAAGGTACGGTGCTGAGTTTGGGAGATACAGGAGCCGTGGCTGTCTCACAGGCACTTGGGGGATACTGATGCAAAACAGTTTTTAAAATGAATTAAAATTGTGATCTCTGGGGTAGAGAAGTGACTCAGTGATAGAATGCTTGCTTACTATACATAAAGCACAAAGCTCTGGCTTCTATCTCTTATACAAAAAACAAACAAACAAAACAAAAAACACACAATTAAATAATATAACCATGATCTCCTAAGGAGAAAATGGAGCAAACTGAGAACATTTAAACTGGGACATTTGACTTGATAAGGATGTTTAGGAAGGCCTCCCCATGGAAGTGACATTTGAAATAACATGTAAGAGATGTGCTGTGATTAACTATGTGAAGGGACTAAACAAGTCGGAAGGCGCTGCAAGTGGGAAGGAGTTGGATCTCACCTGGTGAGGTCATTCAGGTGTTCAGTACAGAGCCTCACCTGATTTTAGGTGTGAGGCAATGAGCATTGGCATTATTAGTGCTGATGCCAAAGACTTCCTAGGATGTTGCACATCTCCAATTTGGTCTCATCCATGGTAACATACCTACCCAATGTTGTCCACATGTGACCAACACGTACTGGGCTGCTCAGCCACTCCTTTACTTCCACATTCCTTTAGCCTTATCCTTAAGCCATAATCTATAAAATACAACAGCTTTTGATTTTTTCTTCTTCTGATGGATTGCATTGTGATGATAAAGGGATACTTGCTTTAAAACAGTCTTTTATGTTTAAAAAGTGAGCTTTCCGATTTTTCAGATTCATGATCAGGTTTGGGAAGCTCTCCTGCATATTGAGGAGGCAGGATTTTAAAGAATGGACTCTCTTAAGGCTCCATAATTCTAGATAGAGACTTTGGCCATTAACACGTTTGGTGTTCAGAATCCTGCTGTGTGGTAGGTAGTGATTGCCAAGACTCAGAGAAATGATCTTGCCCAATGTTAAGGTGATGGATAATTAAGGACAAAGCTAACCCAGGTACTCATTTTGCCAGGTATTTATATGTAGTCTCTCATTATCTCAAGAGTGCTTAGCTTCACTGCCTCAGAAGCACCTCCAGGCCTTTGTTTTTTAAATTTCCTTTACAACAAGCCTGTGGACTCAGGGAGCATTTTCATGCTTAATGCAATTATGAACCCCCAAGACTCAGTCTTTTTTTTTTTTAATATATATTTTTTTTAGTTGTTGATGGACACAATGTCTTCATTCTATTGCTTTGTATGTGGTGCCGAGGATCGAACCCAGGGCCTCACGCATGTGAGGCAAGCGCTCAACCGCTGAGCTACAATCCCAGCCCCCAAGACTCAGTCTCTTTAGAGACTTTAGAATAAATAGAGGGGTCGAAATGGCTCAGTGGTAGAGTGTTTTCCTAGCAAGCACAGGCTCTGAGTTCCATTGCTCAGCACCACAAAAAAAAAAATAAGCAAATACAGTAAGTAAGTAATAAATTACTTATTAAAGGGGAAAATGGTTAGTGAGAATACATGTGCATCTGGGAATTTTTGGGTCACAGAGAAGCCAGGTAGATTTCTTCTCTTCATCCTTTACATTTTTACAGTTCCATCCTGCTTGAAAAACTTCAATGCCGGGCTGGGATTGTAGCTCAGTGGTAAAGCGCTTGCCTTGCATGCAAGAGGCACTGAGTTCGATCCTCAGTACCACATAAAAATAAATAAAGATATTGTGTCTATCTACAACTAAAAAAAATATTAAAAAAACAAAAAAACAAAAACTTCAATGCCACAATCTGCCTGATATGGGTATTCTGACCACAAGGGAGCAGCATGGGACCACAGCTTTGTCTGAAAATGAGCAGGTTGCTGTCAGCTGGTCTCTCATGGGAAACAGGTGGATCTCAAGTGCTCATGACCTTTCACAAAATTGCAGGTAGGTGGTCCTCATCAAGTCAATTGTATTTTCTATTACCAGGAACGGGGCATAGGCATCACTCTTGTTTAAATTTCCTCAAGTGATTTTGGTATAAAAAGAGGTTAAAGGCCACTACTGGAGAATACTGAATCTCTGACACTTGTAAAGGCTTCCTGGAATCACCTAGCCAAATCCATCTGCTCCCATTTCACTGCCTCAGGAATAGATGCTTAGAGGTAGAAATATTAGGTTTGGTGTCACTGGAAGGCAGCATCAGGACTCAGTTCTCCTTGCTCCATAGCACATGATCCCCAAGAACCAGAGGAGCATTATGAAAAACAGACATTGTTGGGGCTATATGAGGCCTAAAGAGCAGTGGAGGTTAACACTAGATGGACAAGACAGGACATAACACACAGACCTTAATATCCATACCAAGGAACCGAGGCCTCGAAGAAATGTTCTAGATTCCAGCCCACAATGCTTTACAGAAGCATTGAAGATGTTTAAGTCTGGGAAGGGTGCAAGAGAGCTGGACCTTGGGGCTCCTGGGGGCTGAGTCTGTAACTCAGTAGAACACTTGCCTAGCATGCATGAGGCTCTGCGTTCAATTCCCAGTACCACACACAAAAAAAGAAGGGGTGGAAATGCTCCTGGGAGGATTGAAGGCCTAGAAATACAGGCAGCATCCAGCAGGCTCCCCTAGGATCCTCCTTTTCAGGATCCTCAGAACATAGAAAAGATGCAAATTTTGGAAGGTGTCCTAGAAATATTGGTGGAATAGAATGGAATGTTTGTCTAGAAGAATGTCCTCAACAATGGGCTGTAGCTGAGGACAGGTAGTAGAAAAGATATAGAATAAATAGAGACTAGTTTGGAGAATTGCAGGGACTCCAGGCAAATGCTCTACCACCAAGCCATGCTCCCAGCCCCAAAGAGTGAATTTTAGTAACAATTATGCAAGTTTAAGCCTTCACTAACACCATCTTCATGCTCTTTGAAATGCTGTAACTAGTCAGCAGGTGCATTCAGAGATTCTAGATATTTCCCTTTAATGTGTACCCTCCTGTTAATTAGGGTGATTTGGCAGCTCTTGGAAACTGCCTCAAGGTAGCATCATTGCTTTCTCTTAGGGATGATGTGGTGCTCTGGTCTTGCAGATCACACCTGCAGGGCCCATCACTGACACCTTTGTAGAAATGGGTTCAGGTGTCCAATTGCACTAGACTAGTAATTAGAGTTAGTCTCAGAAGTTTTCTATTTATCTCGCAGTAGCTACAAGCCTGCTTTTAGCTTCTAATTTCCACAGGTGAAGGCTAAAGGTGAAGGCTGAACTTAGACAATGATTTATTAAACTAGGATCAATAGAGTCAAGGTATACATATGGCCTCCAAGGACATCAATCCATGGATGTTTATACAAAAATTTTACGTATATATGCTTGTTTTCTAGGGAAAATGATAAAGAACTTTTGGCTGAAACTTAAGCAACTACGGAATAATCCTCAGGAAAGGCTGGCTTTTGTTCTCTTTCATTCACCACCAGCTTTGGCCTTCTTTAAGAGGTTATCCACATTCAGATTATTCCCCCTCTCCATCCATATCTGTCTTTTACCTTCACCTCCTACCAAATTGTAAACTTATTTATAATGAGTCTCTCAATGCATGTTTTTATATATATAATATATATTAATAACATATCACACACATATACACACAGAGATACATCACGGCCAAATGGAATTTGTTCCAGAAATGAAAGGTTTGTTCAATATTCAAAAACATCAGTTAATATAATTCAACATATTTTTAAGAAGGAAAATCATATAAGCATTGAAGACTAGAAATATTACTCAGCAGTATGGTGCTTGTCTAGCTTGTATAAGACCCTGGATTCAATCCCCAGCGCTGAAAAAAACAGAATATATATATATATATATACATACACACACATACACATGCATATGTGTACACATGATAAATTTTATATATATGCATATATATCAAAAAGCACTTGATGAAATTCAATGCCTATAAATAGTAAAAACTCCTAGAAAACTTGGAATTTAAGGGAAGTTCTTCAGCCTTGTCTTTATCGGGGAATATATGAAAAAAACTGTAGCAAGCATCATACTTACTGGTGAACAACAAAGAGAAGATGTTTGGTCTCAGTAGGTATATTGGGGAGTTGTTGGGGGTGTTGGCGATAGAACCCAGGGCCTTGTGCATGTTAAGCTCATGCTGTACCACTGAGCTACACCCCCAGCCTCTGGTCTCCCTAGTTTCATTTAATGTTGCTTTTGTCAGCTTCTTTTCTGCTATAATTTAAAGACTCAACAAGAGCAATCAGATAGGAGGAAAAGTTTATTGGGGGCTCACGGTTTCAGAGGTCTCATTCTACAAACAGCTGGCTCTATTCCTCTGGGGTCCAGGTTAAGGCAGAACATCATGACAGAAGAGCGCGAAGGAGAGAAGCAGCTCACATGATGATACGCAAGCACAAGAGAGAGTCCACTTGCCAGATACAAATATATATACCCCAAAGCCACGCCCTAGTGGCCCACCTCCTCCGGCCACACCCTACCTGCCTTCAGTCACGACTCAGTTAGTATCATTAGGGAATCAATTCACTGATTGGGTTGAGGGTCTCATTACCCAATTATTTCTCCTCTAAACCTTCTTACATTGTCTCACACATGAGCTTTTAGGGGACACCTCACATTCAAACCATAACAAACATGCTGGAGGTCTCAGCCATTACAAAAGTCATACAGATAGGAAAGGAAGGACCAAAACTATCCGCTGATGGCATGATTAGTTAAATCACAAAATACATCTAATTATGAGGGAAGATATGAGAAGTTTATAGTTTCATTTGTTTTGTTGTTATTGTTTTTTAACCTGGCCTATGTGAATACCATTCACTTTGTGAGAGTTTAGATAATTCAAATGATAAAAACATGAGGAGAAAATAATCTGATATTAAAAATTAAAGAGGCAATATAGAGAATCAGACTGACAATGTTTGAACATAGCCTTCATGGTATATTATATGTGTGAATTTGTGCAAATTGCCTAATTTCCCCGAACTTCAGTATTCTTACCTTAAAATGATATGAATTAAAATGAATTCACAGGAACCAGTTAGAGGTGGTGCACACCTGTAGTCCCAGCTACTGGGAAGGCTGAAGCAGAGGATCACCTGAGCCCAGGAATACGAGGCCAGCCTGGGCAACACAGCAAGACCCTATCTGTAATAAAATAAAATTTTAAATCTCCTGGAGGACTCCTTAAAACAGATTGCTGGGCAGGGGGTTTAGCTCAGTGACATAATGCTTGCCTATCATATTTGAGGCCTGGGTTCAATTCCCAGTATCACCAAAACAAATAAACAAAAACAGATTGTTGTGCCCTGTCCCAGGGATCCTGAATCAGCCCTTGGGGAAGGAGGCAGAGAATTTGCATTTCTAACAAGTCCCTAGTTGAGGCTGATGTACTGTGAGAACTCTGGGGGCATTCGGTGAATTAATTTATGTTACTAAAGTGCTTCTCGGAGGACCTGGCACAGGGCAAGTGTTCAGTGAACGTTAGCTGTCATAGTCCTTGTCCCTGACTTTCCTTGTTGATGGTGGTTGTCCTCTTAGTCATCTTCACCATCATCATCATAACACAATGCAATAACTGAGTAACTCCAGGCATTTCCCAAACTCTCACAATTTAAATAATGACATTAATACAAATGGAGATTCTTTACGCATTCCCGAGCAATTCCCATGGAAAGAACTGAACCCAGTATCCACGGCAGGCCTGCCAGTGGGCAGCCCGGCCTGGCTTACCCCTATAGTAGTGGAAATAAATGAGGACCAATCAAATGAGAAAAGCAAGATTCATTTATTCTGAACTTGCTACAGTAAGGGAGTTGGCTGTTGTCACTTGTTTGAGCAGAGATTCAAAGGCAAGCAGATAAGTGAGAAAGCATTTTATAGTGAAAAAGGGGGCGGGTGGACAGCTTCAGATAGCCCTGATTGGAGACTGCTGGTGTGGGGAAACACAGGAGGGCTGACTACAAGTGGGGCATCCAGCATGGTTGGTTAGGGGTAACTATCTTCCTCTGGCAGTTGTGATTTAGGAGGTGGAGACAAAAATTAGAGAAGCTCCTAGTTTTTCAATCAAATCCTAGCCATTTGAGGATGATTGTTATAGAAGTTGTTTAGGTTGCCTGGTTGTCCCTAGAGACAGCGAGCTGGCTACTTGCAAGCCTAACTTACAGCAGGCTGGCTTCCTGGCTGGCTTATTATACATAAGATGTTGGTTTACTGGGCAGGGTGCGTAAGTTATTAATCAAGGTGCAATCGTCATGAGGTCTGGCCTTTGTCCATGTGTGTATTCAGTCTCTCCGAATGCAGAGACAATCTGAGGGAGAGGAAGTCCTGCTGCACTGACCAGCAATCCACCTACATGGCACACATGGCCCTTATTACAACTCAGACTGCCTCACTTCTATATCAGCTAGTGCAAGCCTTATTAGTGTTCATCTGTCCAAGGAAAGAACTTGTTTTTGACACATGAGCAGGTCAGGACTCAGAGGTTACCATGGAACCGATCCTATAATTTACTGAATTACAAGCTAATTCCATGTGACAATCCTCTTATTGGCCATGGACCGTGCTTCCATGGGCAAAGACCCAAATTAATTGTAGTTCACTTTTTTTTTTACATGCATACCCATATTTATAGCAGCACAATTCAACAGCCAAACTATGGAATTAGCCTAAGTGTCCATCCATGAATGAAGGATAAAGAAAATGTGCCATATATATACAATGAAGTTCTATTCAGCCGTAAAGAAAAATGAAATTAAGTCATTTGTAGGAAAAGGGATGGAACTCAAGAACACTAAGTAAAGAAAATAAGCCAAACTCAGAAAATCAGAGAGTCATGTTTTCTCTCACATGTCGAAGCTAGAGAGGAAATAAGAAAAGAAGCGGGGAAGGAAATCTCAAGAAAATTGAAATAGATCAGTAAAGAAAAGGAGGGAACAGAGAAATACTGGGGAATGATATTGGCCAAATTACACTTTTATATTGTGTGCATGTACAAATAAGTAACAAGGAGTCCCACCATTATGTACAACTATAATATACCAATAAAAATATATCTATATGGGGAAAAAAGAAGAAAAAAATGGCTGGGACATGGCCAGGCAGCTTCTCCACATAGGCAGGTGTAGTGGTCTTTTTTGCATGGCTCTGGCTTCCCTGAGAGCAAGCATTTCAGGAGCACCAGGTGGAAGGGACAGGCCTTCTTTTGATCCCCTTGAAAGTTACACAATAAGAGAGGAGCTTGGACAAGAGAAGGTACAGAATCTAGGCAGAGGATTTAGCTTTAGACTGCAAGAGAAAAATCTCTTATTGTATCAGGAAAGAATGGGAATGGGTGGAGCAGATGTGTGGATGAAGAATGGCATGTGGAGGTGGGTATGGAAGTTGTAGGAGGTTGAGGAAATTCCTGTGTTTTGGAATTTCCAAAACACTGGAATTCATCCAGTGTCCCTGTGTCTATTTTTGTTGTTGTTGTTCTGTTAAGTTATACACAACATTATAGTTTGATATATTTATACAAACATGGAGTACATCTTATTCTAATTAGGATCCCAGTCTTGTGGTTATACAATATGTGGAAATTCACTGTGCTGTAATCAAATATGTACATAGGAAAGTTATGTCAGATTCATTCCACTGTCTTTCCTATTTCTGTCCCCATTCTCTTCCCTCTATTCCCCTTTGTCTAATCCAATGAACTTCTATTTTTCCTTATTCTCTCTTTATTGTGTTAGCATCCACATATAAGAAAGAACCTTCAACCTTTGCTTTTTTTGTTTTGTTTTGTTTTGTGGGGGATAGGCTTATTTAACTTAGCATGATTATCTCCAGCTGTATCCATTTACTTGCAAATGTCATAATTTCATTCTTCTTTATGGCTGAGTAATATTCCATTGTCTATATATACCACATTTTCTTTATCCATTCATCTGTTGAAGGGCACCTAGGTTGGTTCCATAGCTTCAGTAGTATGAATTGAGTTGCTATAAATATTGATGTGGCTGTATCACTGTAGTATGGTGATTTTAACTTCTTTGGTATATGCCAAGGACCCAGACAACTGGGTCAAATGGTGGTTCCATGACAAGTTTTCTGAGGAATCTCCATATTGCTTTCCAGAGTGGTTGCACCAATTTGCAGTCCCACAAGCAATATATGAGTAAACCTTTTGCCCACATCCTGCCAAAATGTATTATTACTTATATTCTTGATTGTTGCCATTCTGATTGGAGTGAGATAGAATCTTAGTGTAGTTTTAGTTTGCATTTCTCTGATAGCTGGAGATGTTGAACTTTTTTTTTATGTATTTGTTGATCGATCATATTTTTTCTTCTATGAAGTGTCTGTTTGGTCCTTTACCCATTTATTGATTGGGTTATTTATTTTATTGGTATTAAGTATTTAGAGTTTTTTGTATGTCTTGGAGACTAATGTTCTATCTAGGGTGCAAGTGGCAATGATTTTCTCCAAGAGTCACATATGATCGTCTCAGTAGATGTACAAAAACATTTGACAAGATACAGCATCCATTCAAGTTAAAAATGCTAGGCAAACTAGGTATAGGAGGAACATAACTCAACATTGTGAAAGCCATATACATTAAACCCAAGGCCAACATCATTCTAAATAGAGAAAAATCAAAAGCATTCCCTCTAAAAACTGGAACAAGACAGGGATGCCCTCTTTCATCACTTCTACTCAAGATAGATTTCTTTTTTAACTCGGTGGCATCTTACCACTGAGCAACATCCCTAGCTCTTTTTATTTTTTGAGACCAGGTCTTGCTAAATTGCTTAAGTCCTCACTAGGTTGTTGGGGCTCGCCTCAAACGTGAGATCCTCCTGCCTCAGCCTCTCAAGTTGCTGGGATTACAGGTGTGTGCCACAATAAATAAATAAATAAATAGGTAAATAAATAAATAGGTAAATAGATAGGTAAATAAATAAACAGTTCTTGAAACTCTAGCCAGAGCAATTTATAAAAGAAAAAAAAATTGAAAGGATACAAATAGGAAAAGAAGAGCACAAACTAGCACTATTTGCAGATGATATGATCCTACATTTAGAGGACCCAAAAACTCAACTAGAAAACTTCTATAACTCATAAACAAACTCAGTAAAGTAGTAAGATATAAAATTAACACCCGTAAATCAATTGCATTCCTATACACCAATGATGAATCAGCTGAAAGACAAATTAGGAAAACTATCCCGTTCACAATAGCCCTCTCAAAATTCTAATACTTGAGCATCAATCTAAAAAAAAAAAAAAAAAAAAAGAGGTTAAAAACCTCCATGGTGAAAACTACAGAATACCAAAGAAAGAAACTGAAGAAAATCTTAGAAGATGGAAAGATCTCTCATATTCTCAGATAGGCAAAATGAATATTGTCAAAATAGCCACACTACCAAAAGCGCTATATAGATTTAATATGCAATTCCTATTAAGGTTCCAATGACATTGTTCAGAGAAATAGAAAAAGCAGTCATGAAATTCATTTGGAAACATAAGAAGCCCAGAATAGCCAAAGCAATCCTTAGTGAGAAAAGTAAAGTTGGAGGCATCCCAATGCCAGATCTTAAGTTATACTACAGAGCTATAGTAACAAAAACAGCATGGTATTGGTACAAAAACAGAAATACCAATGGAATAGAATAGAAGACACAGACAAAACCACATAAATACAGTTACTTCATACTAAACAAAAGTGCCAAAAACATGCATTGGAGAAAAAAGACAGCCTTTTCGACAATGGTACCAGAAAAACTGGAAATCCACATGTAGCAAAATGAAATTAAACGCCTATCTCTCACCCTACACAAAACTCAACTCAAAGTGGATCAAAGACCTAGGCATTAAACTAGAAACCTTATACCTACTAGAAGAAAATGTAGGCCCCACACTCCATTATGTTGGCTTAGGAACCTACTTCCTCAACAAGACTCCTAAGTGCAAGATGTAAAATCAAGAATCAATAAATGAGATGGTATCAAATGAAAAAGCTTCTTCACAGCACAGGTAACAATCAACGTGAGAGAGAGCCCACAGAATGGGAGAAAATCTTTGATACCTGCAAATTGGTGTAACTACTCTGGAAAGCAGTATGGAGATTCCTCAGAAAACTTGGAATAGAACCACCATTTGACCCTGTTATCCCACTCCTTGGTTTATACCCAAAGGACAGCACACTACAGTGACACAGCCACATCAATATTTATAGCAGCTCAGTTCACAATAGCTAAACTATGGAACCAATGTAGGTACCTTCCAATAGATGAATGGATAAAGAAAATGTGGTATATATACACAATGGAATATTACTCAGCCATAAAGAAGAATGAAGTTATGGCATTTGCAAGTAAATGGATAAAGCTGGAGAATATCATGCTAAATGAAATAAGCCAAACCCTCAAACCAAAAGCCAAATGTTTTTTCTGATAAGTGGATGCAGATGCATATGGGGTAAGGGGTAGGGGAGAATGAAGGAACTTTGGATTGAGCAGAGGAGAGTGAAGGGAAGGGAAGGGGTAGGGGGGTGGGAAAGATGGTGGAATGAGACAAACATTATTACCCTACGTACATGTATGACTACACTACCAGTGTGACTCTGCACCATGTACTATGGGAAGCCATCTGTGGAATATGTGAGAAACTTTCCTTGGCATTGCAGCCAGGGAAGTGATAGGTCTGGCATTGGGAAACTTCTCGTGGCACTCCCACCAAGGCAGACCATATGATGCATGTGACCTTTTTCACGTGACCTTTCCCTCTGCTCTGCTAGAAAGGTCTAGCACAGTAGTATCAGAGATGGGCGTAACCCATTAAGAACTGAGCACCTACCTGCCCCCACCTTTATCATATTTTGGTGAAGAACTTTCCATGGAACTTCTTTGATGTTTTCTGATATAAATAAAGCAGATGCTGGCTCCTTTCTTTGTTAGAAGCTGGACCTGTCTGGTCAGCTTGCCCACCTTGAAACTACTTTCTGTGGTCCGTGGATATTTCTCTGTTCTGTTTATCTTAGCTTTTATTTCTTAGCCAGTCCATTCCACCGAAGGGAATCCCATTTCTACCACCTGCCCCGGACGTGGGCGGTAACTGGTGCCTGGGACAGAGGACCCCATGGCATGTAAAAGGTAACAGGTGGGTGCTTGGCTCTCTCTCAAAGAAAAATTGTGTATGTGTGTTTGTGTGTGTGTGTGTGTGTGTATCAGCATATTATGGATTAGCATATTGAGAGAAAGAGGAGAGAGGAAGTTCTTTATTGTGGTACATAAGCAAGGGGAACTCTTTGTCTTCAGAGAAAGAAATTTATTTTGCAATACTTAAAACAATAATAAAACCAAAGGGAGAGGATATAAAAAGATCCCAACTCACTCAGTTCCTAGAAATGATTAGGGAAATTTGTCTGTGGTTTTGTGAAGAGAAATCACTTGATTTACATACTTGGGGAAAACTGCAAGAAGCTACATGCAGGCTGTATTTCAGCTGACCTGCCTAGAAGACACAGACAAAACCACATAAATACAATTATTTCATACTAAACAAAGGTGCCAAAAACATGCATTGGAGAAAAAAGACAGCCTTTTCAACAATGGTACCAGAAAAACTGGAAATCCACATGTAGCGGAATGAAATTAAACCCCTATCTCTCACCCTACACAAAACTCAACTCAAAGTGGATCAAAGACCGAGGCATTAGACTAGAAACCTTATACCTACTAAAAGAAAATGTAAACACATCACTCCATCATGTAAAATGTAGAAAAAAATTGTACTGCAATAGAGATTCGTTTATATTAGGACCAACATAGTGGTTGATGGTCTTTGGGAGACTTACTTACAGGCCTTAGTGATGCAGTTAAAAGTCTTAGACCCAATAAACAGTCTTGCCCAAATCCTAGTACTTCTCTGCAAGTAACCTAGTGCATCAAAGACAGGGAGAAGAATTAATAGTGGAACAAAAACACACCCCATCTGTAGTTTATGAAAGTCAGAGAGACAGCCTGATGGCAGAACGGAAGCATATTTCATTCATAGCAAGCCAGAGTCAAGAAAACAGCCTGTGGACACAGCCAGGGTGCAATTCATTGTTCCTAGCACAAAATGCAGAGAAATAGCCCAGATAAAGTATCATTAGAAAGAGAGATGTGAGAAGATGGGGGAAGGGTCATGTTGGGGGACTCAGAAGAAGATTCTCAGTCAGAAGAACTTGAATTGGAAGCACACCTCCATAATTTGCATTTAAATAGTCCTGCTCCAGGGAGCCATGCTCTCCCTCAGGGAAGGCTAAGACTGGCAGCTTCAAACATGGCCACCGGGAACATGTCCCCATTGCAGTATGGTCTCAAAATGACCTTAGAGGCAGAAGAAGATACATCAGGATTCAAATTATTTCCAATTTTTGAGTAGTTAGATGAGCAAAACCAAGGTGTACAAGTTTGTACTGCCATTTCTTTTAAAACACTAAAAGAATTAAAATTCACTTGCTCCACATATGGCTCGAACTCACCTTTCATTCAAAACCTGGTGGAATTGAAAAGCAACAAGGCTTTGCCACCTCATGAGTGGATAATGCTAGCAAAAGCATGTCTTTCAGGAGACGATTATTTGCTGTGGAGATCTAATTGGGTGGATTTCTGCTCCGACCAGGGAGAAACTAATAGAAAGCATGGAATTAATAATATAGTAGACATGTTGACTAGGACAGGACAATTTACTGATTTAGAACAACAGTTTATTATGATTTACAAGCTTATAATCTGATTAGTGCATGTGCAAGAAGGGCATGGAGAGAATTACCTACTAAGGGAGAAAAAACTCTAGATTTCAGTCAGATCTGGTAGGGACTAGAAGAGAGTTTCTCAGACTTTGTAGCATGCTTATATCAAGCTGCGAGCCACATGATCAGAGATCCAATGTCTTTGAAATATTAGTTAAACAGCTAGCTTTTTAAAATTCTAATAAAGTTTGCCAAGAAGTAATTCAACTCCATCGTAAAAAAGGATCAATTTCAGATTATATCCTCCTTTGAGCAGCTGTACGACAGGCACATTTGCAGGGTTTAGCAATGGCCACCATATTAAATCAGGTTCTACAACCTCCATCAAAGGAGAACCACTGCAAAAAGCAGTGTTTCAATTGTGGGAAAACAGAGTACATGGCTAGAGATTGTAATCAGCCACAAAGCCAAAGAAACATGACGGGTCTCTGTCCGCACTGTGAGGAGGCAACCACAAGGCATGAGAATGTCACACCCAGGATGTCATCAATGGGCTGTCTCCTATTATGCAGCAGGGAAACTGGAGGTGAGGTCAGCCCTGGCCCCATCAAACAATAAGGGCATTACAATTTGCTCTGGAACAGCAACTATTGGCTCCAGGTCATCCAGTCACTCACTCTAGCCTAAACTCCTTATGGGCAGGCTCAATCTCACAGTATATCTGGGACATTCTCTGCTCAGGAACTGGGGGCTTGGAGCTCCATCCTACCTCAGAATTCATACAGACTCCAGAGATGGGTCCATAAATAATTCCAGCAGGAATTTATGGACCACTATCATCAGATACAATATGTTTAATATTGGGAAGAAGCAATCTAACTCAAAAAGGAATTCAGGTATTACTGGGTGTTCTTGATGTTAATTTTGATGGAGAAATTAATATTATGGTTCAAACAAATTCCATTATTCAGGTTTCTCCAAAATTTACAATTGCACAAATATTTTTTTTTGTTTTGCCATTCCAGAAGGAAAGATTTAGTGAATGGACTCGATAAAACTCAGATTTCTAGGTCCCCAGACAAACCATATTGGGCTCAGTTAGTTAAACAAGGGTGTCCTCTTTTGGATCCTAAAAATAACTATAAAATTTTCAAGGGGTTGTTAGAGGCACTTACATCTCCATCATCTCTAGTAGATTCTGGCCCCGAGATTGGCCTCTGCCAATACTGTACCTGCCTTTCTAGAAGAGATTAAACAGATCTCTCAGCCTGCTCAAAGTGCTCAATACCTCTGATGGGAAGATACAGATGGCAATACAGGATATTTTTAAACCTTACATCCTTGATACTTTGCCAGTAAATTTATGGGGGCAAGATATTTTGAATAGCTTAGTTGTATTATTAATAACTCCTAATTCCATGGTGTCATATCAAATGCTTAATCAAGGATCTATTTCCAATAAAGGATTAAAAGAAAATCAACAAGAAAGGTATTATTCTATTAATACCTAAGGTATTAATCTATTATATGTAATCTATTATTGTTTTCCTATGTTTCAGTCTTCTCAATGAAGACAATTTAAATTATCTAATTCATCCAATCAGAATTTTTAATGGGGGCATTGGTTTCTTCCCCAACCCAGAAAACAGCAGAGAAAATTAATTGGCTATCTGATGATCCTGTCTGGGTTGACCAATGGCCCCTTATAGGGGAAAAATTCCAAGTAGACAATATTCTAGTCCAAGAACAGCTTCAAGCTGATCATATCGAGTCTACTCTTTTTTGTTGTTTGGGGGAGTATTTTTTGTATCAGGGATTAAACTCAGGGGCACTCAACCACTGGGCCACATCCCCAGCCCTATTTTTTTTTTTTTTTTTTTGTATTTTATTTAGAGACAGTGTCTCACCAAGTTGCTTAGCACCTCACATTTTGCTGAGGCTGGCTTTGAGCCCATGATCCTCCTGTCTCAGCCTCCTGAGCCACTGGGATCACAGACATGCACCATGATGCCTGGCTCAAGTCTACTCTCAGTCCTTGGAATACTCCAATTTTTGTGGTAAAGAAAAAAATCTCGCAAATGGAGATTGTTACAAAACCTCAGATCTATTAACCATACTATGGAACCAATGGGAGCCTTACAGTCTAGACTTCCTTCTACAGCCATCCCTCTTGATTATCAATTAATATTAATAGATTTAAAAGATTTTTTCACTATACTATTGCATCCAGATGATTGTAAGAGATTTGCTTTTAGCATCCCAGCTATAAATTTTGAAGAGCCAGTTAAGAGATTTTGCTGGAAGGTATTATCTCAAGGAATGACCAAGAGTCCCACATTATGTCAAAATTTTGTAGCACAGGCTATTGCTCCAATACAAGAACAATTCCCTGAGGCATATGTAATCTATTATTGTGGGAAGCCATCTGTGGAATGCATGAGGGACTTCTCTTTGGTATTGTAGCCAGGGGAGAGATGTGCTGGCATTACGAACCTTCTGTGGCATTCCACATTTAGGTCTGCCTAATGCAGGTGCCTGCCTCTTCCACTCTGCTAAGGAAGTTCTCGTTGCATTGCCGGAAATGGGCATACCCCTTTAGGCACTAAGTCAGCCTACCTGCCCCCCACCTTATTCCTACCTCGGTAAAGAATGTCAGTGGAAGGCCTTTGAAGTTCCCTGATATAAATAAAGCACACGCAGGGTTCATTTTGCCAGATGCCAGAAGCTAGATGCTAGAAGCCAGAAACTAGAAGCTGGAACTTAGATGCTGGAAGCCAGAACCATATGGTTGCAGGACCAGCCTGTCCCCATCTTTTTAAAACTATTTTCTGTGTTCTGTGGTTATTCACCATTTTATTTCTCTTAGCCAGCCCTTTACTGGTCAGGGAATCTCGTCCCAACTTCGTCCCCACCTCATCCCATGTGGGTGACACATTATATGGATGATATTCTTTTGCTTCATGCTAGTTAAGATGTACTTTTGAAAATTTTTGCTCTATTAGAAACTTCACTTTCTGCAATGGGATTATGCATAGCCCCTGAGAGGTATAAAAGGCTAATCCTTTTCAATATTTAGGCAATTTAATCAAAGGACACACAATCCACGAAATCGATAAATAAGAGTTGATAGATTACATACTCTTAATGACTTTCAAAAATTACTAGGTGATATTAACTGGCTACATCAAGTTTAAAACTAACCACTGCAGATTTGAGTCTTTTATTTCAAATTTTACAAGGAGATCCTTCTCCAACTTCTCCTTATCATCTTATGACAGAAGCAAGGACTGCCTTGGCAAAAGTTGAATCTGCCATTAAGACTACCCAGCTTACTAGAATTAATCCACAAGAGTCTATATATTTATTAACATTTCCCACTGTTCATACCCCTAGAGGAGCAATATGGCAGTCATTGGGAATTATTGAATGGCTTCACCTAGCTCATTCTCCTCAGAAGTTGTTGACTCCATTTCATGATTCTATTGCTCAATTAGTTACTAAAGGAAGAACACAAGTCTTACATTTGATTGGGTCAGAGCCTAATATTATTATTACCCCTTTTTCTACTCCACAACATAGTTGGCTTTGGCAATCTTCCAATACTTGGCAAATAGCTTTTGCTAATTTCCCTGGTCAAATATAAAGCCACTATACTTGTGATAAGGTTATTCAGTTTGCTTTTATAATTACATTTATTTTTCCCAAAATTTTACATGCTCAACCAATAGTTGGAGCAGTAACAGTGTTTACTGATGGTTCAAGTTCAGAAAAAGCAGTTTTCTACAGCCCTGCTCAAACGGAGATAATACAAATATCATATACTTCTGCACAATGGGCAGAACTTCAAGCTCTCATTTGTGCTTTACTTCACTTTAATAATCAACCAATTAATATTTATTCTGATAGTTTATATACCATTGGAGTAGCAAAATGTATTGAGACATCAGCTATTGGAAACACACAATCACAAGAGTTATTACATTTGTTTCATACTTTATAAAAGACAATTCAAATGCATCTACATTGTTTCACTGGCCATATCAGAGCACATTCTAATCTTCCAGCTCCTTTAGCATCAGGTAATAATAAGATTGATAAACTTGTTGCTATCTGTCAACAGATGCCTTTATATGATTGTGCACAAGCCTCGCATTCTTTGCATCATCAGAATGCTCCTAATTTACATAAAAAAATTTAATATTACTAGGGAAAAAATTCGTCGAATTATTTGCCAGTGTCCACAATGTGTTATACATATTCCATCTCCACCAACTGGAGTTAATCCCTGCAGTTTATGACCAAATCAGTTATGGAAAATGGATGTAACTCACATCCCTCAGTTTGGCAAGCACTATTACATTCATGTTATTGTTGATACTTACTCTCAATTTATTTTTGTCATTGCCGTGTAAAAGAAAACACTCAACATGTTAGTTCTTGTTATCTAGCTGCTTTTGCACTATTAGGCTGTCCTTTACAGATTAAAACTGATAATGCTCCAGTTTATACTAGTTCTTCTTTTCAGCATTTTTGCCATCAATTCCATATTGATCATAAAACAGGTATTCCTTATAATCCTCAAGTTCAAGCCATTGTAGAATGAGCTCATTTATCTATTAAGCTACAATTACAAAAACAAAAAAGGGGATATAATACCCCACAAAATAACCTTAATTAGGCTTTGTTTGTTTTAAATTTTTTAAATTGTGACTGAAGGTCACACTACTTCTGAGAGACATGTCTTCCACTGAAACAGGTCCCTTGGGCCTAGTTTGATGGAAGGATTTACAAACAGGACAGTGGAATGGACCAGATCCAGGGATAATGTGGGGTAGAGGGCATGCTTGTGTTTTTCCAGAAGGTACCTTTTGTCCTATTTGGGTATCCAAATGTGCCATCAGACATGAAGGACCTAGAGCCAAGGTTCAAATAACTAAAGATTGATAGAGATGTAAGCCCTGACCTCCAACAGGAAGAGGAAACTAGAAAGGAGGCAAAGGACAAAGAAGGTCCAGAGAGACTGAATGTCCAAACTACCATCGTGGAAACAAGATGAAGAATCTGACACAACAGGATGAAAAGATGGTTCAACAACAAGGAGAAATTAATTCTCCAGCCACAGTGTTTGTGACCATGACAGCTCTATTGAGCTGTCAGGTAGGTGGGGTCCAGGGAGAAACCTATTTGGACATATTTTACAGATCTACCAGTAGTGTGGACTGGAGAATCCATCCCAGTATTTACTAATGATACTCATAAAATGAGTGGTTTTACAGATACTCATATTACACTCATCCATAGGACTGGATTTAATTATACTGACTACAGTGGACCACTACCTATATGTTGTTTCCACAATAGGCATGCTGGCTGTCTAAGGGTATCTTTCAAGAAAAAGACAGCATATGGGGGGCCTAGACCAGCCAATTGCACTGGCCCCTGAGACTCAGTTATTAAAATGGGACTTTCTCATAACAAGCCAGTCATTTCTGCAGAACGTCCACCAATACCTATTATCCTAATCATTCTGCAATAGAATTTGACACCTTTACTAAATGTATGGAATGTGCAAATATCTTGCCAGTACAACATAAAGTTTCTAGAAATAGTGGATATACTTTGGACTGATCTCCAATAATTGATAAAAGACAACTGTGTAAGGATGCCATGACACCTGGAGGTTTCATTGGTAATATTCTAACCTTCAGTAAAGATGGTAGCCAAAAAGATCTCGGGTGCTTAATTGCAGCCTCAGACTTTCTACATTATACAGATAGCCCTATGCCTGACTTTGTAGGCAGGAATTGCGAAGAGGGTTCCTGCTGTGGCCTGTGAGCCTGTGCTCAATCTTCTTATGCTTTAATTACTAGAAATGTAATAGTTAAGAAAAAAGAGATGATAAGTATTTTGTAGCCTGTAATAGGTGCAATTTAACTAATTGTATCACTAGATTTAACAGAGGAAAAGGAACATTAATCCTTCACCAACCCTCCTTTGTCTTACTATCAGCCAACATTTTAGAACCATGGTATGCTAATGCTGGTGTTCAAGTTTTACAACAGATGCATGCTCAGTTAACCAGACCCAAGCAAGCTCTTGGTCTCATAATTCTTGGAGTGATTGCTTTAATTCCACTCATCGCCTCTACTGTACCAGCCTCAGTGGCTATATCTCAAAACATTCAACATGCAAATTTTATTAATAATTTAGCTCAAAATACTTCCAAAGCCCTCCATAATCAGATAAATATTGATGAAAATATTTAAACTAAATTTAATGCCTTAGAAGCTACTGTCATAAATGTTGGTAATGAGCTTTCCACTCTCAAGTTTAAGGAAAGACTTAAATGTCATGCTGACTATAAATTTGCCTGTGTTACTATAACCAAATATAATGCTTCCCAATGGGATTGGAAAAAAGTTAAAAATCATCTAAAGGGTATTTAGCATAGCAATGATGATAGCCTGGATTTTATGGAGTTACATCATCATATCAAGGGTATTCAAAAAAGCAAAGTTGATCTTATGGAACCTATATCTGTAGCTAATAAAATACTTCAAGAATTAAATGGCTTTAATCCTGGAAACATGCTGAAACATTCTGCATGGTATATTATTGGAATGATATGTTTGCTGCTAATTCTCTTTTGTATCATAGTAATAGGTTACAGGTACCCTCAAGACAAAAATCCTAGAACTTGAAATAATGGCTCATCATTTACATTTGCAAAATAAAAAGGGGGAATATGCGTGAAGCCATTCATAGAATGCATGAGGACCTTTTATCACCATTGCAGCCAGGGAAGGGATAGGTCTGACACTGGGCACTTCCTGTGGCACTCCCACCAAAGCAGACCACCTGATGCATGTGACCTTTCCCTCTGCTAGAAAGGTCCAGCGCAGCAGTACCAGAGATGGGTGTAACCCATTAGGAACTGAGTACCTACTTGCCCCCACCTTTATCCTATTTTGGTGAAGAACTTTCCATGGAACTTCTTTAATGTTTTCCAATATAAATAAAACAGACACAGACTCCTTTCTTTGTCAGAAGCTAGACCCATCTGGCCACTTGTCCATCCTGCCCCCGCTTTGAAACTACTTTCTGTGTTCTGTGGTTATTTCTCCATTCTATTTATCTTAGTTTTTATTTCTTAGCCAGCCCATTCCACTGAAGGGAACCCCATTTTCACTGCCCTCGCAGGGCATGGGTGGTAACTATATACAGCCAGAGGAATGAGCAGTTGTGCTCCATTTGTGTACATATGTCAAAATGCATTCTACTGCCATGTATAACTAATTAGAACAAATTTTTTAAAAAAAGAATACAAGTAACAATAAATGTTGGTGAGGATGTGTGGGAAAGGTTCACTCATACATTGATAGTGGGACTGCAAGTTGGTGCGACCACTCTGGAAAGCAGTATGGAGATTCCTCAGAAAACTTGGAATGGAACCTCCATTTGACCCAGTTATCCCACTTCTCAGTATATACCCAAAGGACTAAAAATCAGCTCTCTTCAGTGATACAGCCACATCAATGTTTACAACAACTCAGTTCACAATAGCTAAGCTATGGAACCTACCTAGATGTCCTCCAACAGATGAATGGATAAAAAAAAAATGTGGTACATAAACATGATGGTATATTACTCACCCATAAATAAGAATGCAATTATGGCATTTGCTGGTAAATGGATGAAACTGTAGGACATCACACTAAGTGAAATAAGCCAGACCCAAAACACAAAGGTTGAAGGTTCTCTCTGATATGTGGATGCTAACACACAATACGAGAGGAGGGGATGTTTAGGAAAGAATAGAAGTTCATTGGATTATACAAAGGGGAATGAAGGAAAGGGGGTGGGGACAGGAATAAGAAAGATAGTAGAATTGATTGGACATAACTTTCCTATGTTAAAAATTTAAAAATTTCCCCAGAGCCCTGAGGAAAGAAGAATATAAACCAACCTTAGGGATTGTATGAGTTTCCCTCAAAACCACAGACAACTATTTTTTCCAGTAACTATTTTTCCCTCAAACTATGTAACAGTTAATTACTGAAGAACACAAATTGAGATTAGTCTCAACCCAATGAGATCATTTTCATGAGGAAAAAAAAAAAAACTTTTTCAGGAGTTGCACATATTCAAGTTACAGCTATTATTGTTAGCTAGGACCAATAGAAGGATCTGTAAAATGATCTCCTAGCACCTCTCCCTACCCTGTGATTTAAATTATGTCCACTCAGTGCCAAAATTATGGTCAATGCAGTGGGAGAAAGAAATCTGTCAAGCCAGTGATTTCATACTGTCTAGCCCAAAACAATGGGTGGATCGTTTTTCACCCAGCTATTTTGGCAAAACAAAACATGGTCTCAGTTCTTTGTTTTGACTAAGTAAATACCTCTATCCCCTTTTCCACATTTAAATTTCCATGAACCTTCTCTTCTACCCTTTCATGGAGGTGTTCTTCGTTCTTAGATCAGACCTTGGCTTACTCTGCTAAGAGGTTTTCCTCTTTCTTTTTCTCTCTCAAATGTGATCCCCAAACTCTTGTTTCCTGATCTACTAAGATAATAACCATGAGTGGACATGGAAGTATTGGACAATCCCCAGTTTTTTGTTTTTGTTTGGTTTTGGTTTTGAGACAGGCTCTCCCGGTGTTGCCCATGTGGGGCTTGAAGTAAAACCATCCTCCCAACTCAGCACTCTGGAGTGCTGACACTTCAGGTATGCACCACCAGGCCTGGCCCAATTTTTTAAAAATTTATTTTTCTTTTTTCTTTTTATGGGAAAGTTGGTGCTGGGAATGAACTTAGGACATCACTCATGCTAGATAGGTGCCCCACCACTGAGCTAAGTCCCATCCACTGGACATCCCCAGTTTATAAGATTTCCTGGATAATAAACTTGTTTTTAGAATGGGGTTTTCAAGGGCTCTAGTACACAATTATAAAAATAACAAAGGCAGTAACAACTTCTACCATTTATTGAAAGCCTGCAATGTTTCAAGACCTCATTTCTATCCTGCAAAACTGGAGGTTGAAAGGATACATTCCTCTGAAAATAGGCTTATATGAAAGTATTATACCACATTAAGAATTAGGAGGACCAATCAGGCTGGGGATGTAGCTCAGTGCTAGAGTGCTTGCTTAGCATGTGCAAGACCCTGGGTTCAATCTCCAGTACTGAAAAAAAATTATGCAGGCCAGGCTCAGTGGTACATGCCTATAATCCCAGCTATTCAGGAGGCTGAGGCAGGAGCATCACAAGTTTAAGGCCAGATGGGCAACTTAGTGAGATGCTATCTCAAAATTTAAAAGAAAAGAAGTTCTGGGGAAGTAGCTCAGTGGTAAAGTAACCCTGGGTTCAACCCTAAAACTAAAAAAGGAGAAGGAGGAAGAGGGGGATGGGGAGGGGGGAAGGAAAGAAAAAGAAGAGAAAGAAGGAGGAGGAGGAGGAGGAAGAAGAGAGAGAAGAAGAGGAGGAGGAAGAAATATTATTATCATTATCAGGGTCAGGGCTGGGGTGGAGAACTTGCCTAGCATTCATGAAGTCCTGGGAACCACCAACCTTAGCTTCAGGTTAAGGCCTCAGCCCTGGAGCCATGCATCCCACTCCCTGACGCCTCTCTTGGTGCCTCCATTTTAACCTGTGTGAGATGCGAGTAACATCCAGCTTACAGAGTCCTGGTGAGGGGAGAAGGAGATACTGCATGTGTGATGAGATTTTCTGATACATCAAACTTTAACTGCATATTGGAGAGATGCCATTGGTTTTGATTCATTTTCAAGTATTCAAACTTAAAAGTCTCAATTAGTCCAGATCAATTTAAAACTACAATCTCAATATTCCCTATCAGCTCATTTCTTCCTTTGGCTTGTGACACTTCAATTGGGGAAGTGTAGGGGGTCATTTCTTATGCTTGCCTCCCTCTGCATAGTTCTCTGATAATGGAGACAGGTTCCAGCTTGACCGCTTCCAAGCCCTGCCTGCAGTCCACTTCTCAGCATCTTGCTTTAGAAGTGGAGCCCCGCAACGTAGTTCTAATCCAGGCAGCTTCAACAATGTGCAATGGACCAAATGGAAACTCACTTACCTTTGCTGGCCAAGCCACCTCCCTGTCTTTCTCTCCTCCCCTTGATCAGAGGGCAGATGAAGGGCCAGATCAGCCAGACTGCTGCGTAAACAGATGTGTAACAGGGCAAAGTTGGTATTTATCCTATGGGCTCCTCCCACTGCAATGAGCCAATATGTTGAATTGCCTTCTTAGTTGTGGGAAGAGACACCTTCAAGGGAAAGGAGAGATTAATGACTCACCATAAAGACAGGATTCTCTACAGTTCCTTCTTTGAATGAGGACCAGGATCTTCTTGTCTCCTGTTTATACAGGCTGCTGGGGAGAAAGGGGATCTCATGAGGGTTGGGTAGCGGAGCCAGCTTGCCTGCTTCTTGATGAGCCCTGAAGAGCAAATCTAGCAGTTCTCTTTTGGCAGCTCTCTTTATCATAGGGAGTTTCTTGCCTCTGTGATGCCTTAGGTGCTAGTAGCCATTTCTTAACTCAAACTATTCTGAAACCGTGTAGGAAGCACAGCACATTATATGTTGGCCATCATCATTGTCACCTTGGATGTGAAAACTGGGCTTGAAAAAAGTCACATTGAAAAAGTCACATCACTTCCTCCAGGGTTATCAAGCAGCAGATGTTTGATTTGAACCCAGGCCTGGCTCCAAAGCCCACTCCCTTCATCAATCAGCTCACTCTCCCTGACTACTGTTGGAGCCTGTCTGGTCATCTGAGGACCTAGCTTAGTTCATAGGCTGGTATCATGCAGTCATAAAGATTTATTAGGTAGCAAGGTCTATGTTTTATCATCCAATGTAAATTTTATTATTCCATTTAGTTCAAACTTCATTAAGTATTTGTCTGAAAAGTGGGCCTCGTCTTACTCTTGTAGTGATCTGTTAGGGTGATTTTGTACTTGTGGTTCTTGTGAGGAGAATGAGGATCTGTGTGTTCTTTCGGACTTGAAATGTATTTAAAATACAAGTTTGGAATCACTGATCTGGAACATCAATTTCTGTTGTTGGTGGTGAGTAGGATTGTATCTTTTGTTGTCTGTCTGTTTTCCAAGGAAAATCTCAAGGCAGCACACATTTCATTAGCGGGACCCAGTTCACTTTTAAAAGCCACCTCTCTTGAATTTTATATTAGGTTTCTGGTCACACATATCACCAGCATTCAGATGAAGTGGGAACCAAAGTCTGAGCAGATGGGATGAGTGGAATTTACACCAGCCAGCTTTGTGTGGTTACTTCTGGAGGTGTAAAAATAATATTCCTCTTTACTCAGCTGAGTGCATATTCTCCTAAATCAAGTTTCAAAATCATTCTATCATGTTTTATAATGGATAAGTTTATCATACCAGAACACAATTAATATAAAATTGCAATCAGCTAGTCATAAATGAGAAACCTCCAAAAGAAAATAAGATGCAGTCAATATCCTATTTTGGAAAAAAAAATAGCATTACTCAGGCAAGCAGTCTGAGCAAGGAAGTCAAAATTGGGGACTCAATTTCCCACCATTAGATAGTAACCCAGAGGGGAAAAAACCACCTGCTCAGAATCACACTCACCAAAACACATCCTAATTAAGGGAATTTTTGTTTAAAGATGCATTGTTAGCCCTCTCTCACTTGATTGAGGTTGGTATTTCCTAAGCCCCAGCTCATCCCTCCTGCGTTGGTGCCCTCTTCATGAGTCACCTAATGGCAACTCCGAGCTTTCTCAGTTCCATTCTCCCCAGAGGCCTGTGATAGAGAGGACAGTGGTGGGGTAGAGATCTGAGGAGAGGTATAGAGAGGACAAAGCACGAAGGGAAGCTTGGAGGGACAGTGCTCTTGCATAAGGGCATGCAGCTAGAGAAGGACAACAGATTTTCCAGGCCAACCTGCATGCTCACTGAGGAGGGGAACCAGCTAGGCCTAAGCACTAGAATATTTAGAACATTTAGTGTACAGCTATTTGGAAATACATTTATGTATGTGATAGATTTTCTACCTGACATTTAAATTCAGACATTCGGTTTGCTCTGTTTATTTGCAAGTGACAATTTGGATTTCCCCGATGCCCATACAATATTGAACACCCTTCAAATAATGAGTAGGTTTTCGTTGTCTGTCTCACATTGGAGTAATTTGAAAATTACAATCAATTAGTCAATATCCACAAATGACTTAGATTGGGTTTTACTTGAGTCTGAAATTACCTCCATATTTTACCGTGAGGATGTGTTAGCTCAGAGGTAAGTAATCCATGTCCCCTGGCAGCCTGAAGTGCCAGCAAATGGAGTGCTGATGTGGTGTTATTTCTTCTCTTTATTATTTAATTTTGTACCAGGGATTGAACCCAGGGGTTTTCAACCACTGAGCCACTTCCCTAGCCCATTTTTTAATTTTAAGATAGAATCTTACTAAGTTATTTAGGGCCTTGCTAAATCTCTGAGGCTGGCTTTAAACTTGCAATCCTCCTGTGTCAGCCTCCCAAGCCACTGGGATTAGAGGCATGTGACACCATGCCTGGCTTTTTTCTTTCTTTTTTTGAAATGGAGTCTTGCTATATTGTCCAGGCTGGCCTCAAATTCCAAATCCTCTTGCCTTCCTCCTGAGGAGTAGCTGGGATTACAGGCACATGGCCTCTCTTAAGCATTGTCTTTCATGCTCTCTTTTCTCTTCTGCAATGGTGGGGATGGAAAAGATCAGTCTCCTATACTCCAGAACAGAAGAGGAAAAAAGGAATTTGGAAATAAGGAATTTAAAGCTAAATGAATGAGAAGAATATGATTTACCAGAATAATTAAAAATTATGATAATAAACTTGTGGGAATCCAAAGAAAATACAAGAATTTTTTTTCAGTACATTTGAAAATTTTGGGTAAGGTATCAAAGAATTTATCTTCATATAATATGAATATACTCAGTAATTTAGGGATATATAAAAATTACACCTGTTGTGTTACATCAACACAATGGAATATTATTCAGCAATAAAAAATGAACTATCAAGCCACGAAAAGATGTGGAGAAAACTTAAGTTCATATTACTAGGTGAAAAAAACCAGACTAAAATGATGACAAACTGTACGATTCCAGCTACATGACATTCTAGAAATGGCAAGACTACAGAGATAGTAAAAAGATTAGCAGTTGCCAGGAGGTAGCAAAGAGGGAGGGATCAACAGGTGGAACATTGAGAATTTTTAGGGCAATGGAACTATTCTATACAGTGCTATAATGGTAGATATGTGTCATACATTTATCTAAAGCCATAGAATGTACACCACCAACAGTATAAAACAAAAGATGCACTCTGGAGAGCTGGATGCAGTAGTTCTTGCCTATAATCCCCAATACTCAGGAGGCTGAGGTAGGCAAGTCATCAGTTCAAGGCCAGCCTAGACAATATAGCAATAAATAAATAAATAAATAAATAAAAACACTTTGAGGAACAATGACACGTTACTGTAGGCTCATCAGATATAGCAAATGTACTCTAATGGGAGATGTCAATATGTACTTGTGAGGGCAGGAAACACATGCAAAAATATTTATACCTACTGCTCAATTTTGCTTTGACTCTAAAATAGTATGTTTTTAAAAATCTAAGGAAGAAATAAAAGATATTTTTGGACTAAAATAATTGCATTTGTTGAAAGTGATACTGTAATGTCACTAACAGTCAGTAAGTTTTAAAATGGTCATTTTTCCTCCCCTGTTCCTAACAACATATGATTGAATTCCATTGTTTGCATTCAGTGCTAAACACAGTTCTATTAGATGCTGGTTGGAATTTCTGAACACACATTCTAATTTTTGGATCTAGTTTTCACAAATAAAAAAGTTAAAAAGGAGACGGGGGAGAGCACTTGGCTAGCATGTGTAAGGCCCTGGGTTCAAACATCAGCACTGGAAAAAAAATAAGGAGTAACTGCTCTCTCTGCTGTCTTTAGGGAGGGCAGAGTAAGTCAGAAACAGCCAAAGTTCTGCAAAAACAGAAATTTTGATTCTGGACTTGTATATACTTAGTCTGTAATATAAAACTTCTCTTATCATCCTCGATTATTACTACTATATATTTGGGCTCCTTACAGACCACATTAGTGTTTGTTATTTTGCTGTGACTTATCCTAATTCCTCGATTATTTGTTTTTGCATGAACCCCACTGGCCTGAGAATGAAATTCTATCATCTGCACCTCCTTTCCCAGCTCTCCAGGCATGATCAAAGGGATCCCTGCAGAAAAAGACAGCTGGCTTGCCTATGTGCTCACCATTTTGAAGCTACACTTACAAGATAAAATCAGTGTATGTGTTTGTCTTATGCAACATTCTCATACATGTTAGAATTCTACCATCTGCTACATATGCTGTATTAGCTTCCATTTTACAGATGGGAAAACATTCACATGTGACTTTTCCAATGTGCCTAGCAGTAACTACTTGAGCTGGAAAACAAAACTTCAGAATTAGCATTGTTATTTAAAGGGATGGAGAAAACGGAGACACAGGTACCTCATAAAGCCCAACTATGAGTTAAATTTTGCCTCTGCTTTAAGGAGTAGCAGTTTACCCGTGCAGGTTGAGGCCAGCCTGTCTACTCCTATTGCCTGAGGAGTTGTCCCTGCCTCCCCAGCCTGCCCTTGCAGGTTCCTCCAGAGCCTCTGATATAATTAATGCCAATTTTAAGAAAAACAAAACAAAACCAAAAAAAAAAAAAAAACTGCAAGCTTCTCACATATAGAAGCAATAACTGTCAAATTCCATCCCAATTTGAATGCTGAATCTCCATTTTTTACCACATATTGCTCTTTCTTGCTGGGAGAATGGTCTCTATCTGTTTTTGCCTATGGCTCTTTACTCATTTGCTGGGATATAGTTTGAGGGTTACTTCAGCCTGTTTCAGAAGCCTCCCTCTGCTTTAAGAGCAAAGTCACTTTCACAATAGTAACTGACCAACTGCCAACCAGTGGGCAGTTGAGAGAGTGACAAGTAATCATATTTGACTATTTCAGCCAGTTTTTCTTGTGAAAAGCAATTCCAATTGCAAAATTAAAAATTTGCCTTCAAATTTTTACTAAATTCTACTCAGAAGACTGAGGCAGGAGGATCGCAAGTTCAAAGCCAGCCTGGGCAATTTATCAAGCCTTAAGCAACTTAGAGAGATTTTGTCTCAAAATTTAAAAATAAAAAAGGCTGCAGTGGTTAAGCACCTCTGGGTTCAATCTCTGGTACCAAAAAAAAAAAAAAAAGATAATCCTAGGGCTGGCTCAGTGGTAGAATGCTTGCTTAGCATATGTGAGGCACTGGGTTTGATTCTCAGCACCACATATAAGTAAATGAATAAAAATAAAGGTTCATTAATAACTAAAAATATATATTAAAAAAATTTTTAAAAAGACTTTCCTAGCCAGGCACAGTGGCACACGCCTGTAATCCCAGCACTGAGAGAGGAGAATCGCAAGTTCAAAGCCAGCCTCAGCAATGGCAAAGGCACTAAGCAACTCGGTAAGACCCTGTCTCTAAATAAAATACAAAATAGGGCTGGGGATGTGGCTCAGTGGTCGAGTGCCCCTGAATTCAATCCCTGGTACCAAAAAAAAGGACAATCCTAAAGTCTTGGCTCTCATTGTCTATGATAAATAATAAATGACTATTATTGTTTTAAACCACTAAGTTTGGGAGAGATTTATTATACAGCAATATATAATAAATACCCAGAGTTACTATCAACCAAAATCTTTTTAATCCTCAGGCACAACATCTTTTCCCATAAAATATCTTTTAAAATATGATCTTCCTAAACTCAGAGAATGTTCTCTGGTAGTAGTAACGAGCAGATCTGTTAAACTGATAGAAGCTACTGTCATGGCAATATGTAAACCATATATCTTCTCTCTACTAAAACATCTGTATTTTTTAAAGAACCTTTCAAGCTAAAAGACAATAGATGCTTACCTATATAAATCACTGGGCTGGACTTCTGTGGGATATGCAGGTAGGCAGAAAAAGGACTCTTCGTTTAAGACCTTCTGAACTAACAAGGGAGGCAAGAGGCAGAATATAATTCATCCTGATGGTGTTATAACCTCACATCTTAGCAAAAAGCAATATGTGTTGCTGCTGGGTGAAGAGGACAGAAGACAGCCTTTGAGTTGTGAGAAGCAATAACAGAATTCCAAAAGAAGGAAATGGTAAAAACTAAGGTCCATGATTCATGGGGCAAAGTTTGAGGAGACGGCCTTCAACAGTCCTATATGAACAATATGTACCCATTTGTTGAGAGTTTATCATGCCAGACACATATACATGGTCTAGTTTAATCTCCATAGCACTATCTGTACAGGAATTGCTAATATCTCCTTTTTACAAATGAAGAAACAAATGTTATCTAAGCAGCTTGCCCAGTATCATCCAGACAGGAAATAGAGAAGTCAGGAGCTGCACTCAGATCTTCGGATGTCAAAACTACTGTTCTTTCTACTACACTACAATGAAAAGAAACAACTTCCCAGGACTCAGAACATACACATGCATGATCCCTGCATCTTCCAGGGCCACTTACATCACCAATCCTTCCTTCAAAAAAAAAAAAAAAAATGCCATTAGGATGTGTTGACAGCTTAGTCTTTATCTTAAAGGAGCCAGTATGTCTTCAGACAAATGAATTCCAGGAGGAGAGTTTTGGAAAAATTGCTGTGGTAACACAATGGTATCTAAAAATGCTCGCAGAGGAAAAAAAGAAGTTGTCAAAGGAGGCCCAGGGGCTTTTGTGGTGAAAACACATTTTCCTTCTTGCTCATGTCTAAACCTCCTGAGTTCTCACTCCACTGTTCAGGGGCCTGACTGAGTCAACCTCTATGAATTCAAGCACCACATTCACTTTTATCTGGCCCCATTCACTTTTCAACATTTGGCTTGATACTCTGTCAATTTAACCCAAGTCTTTTGGGTGAAAAATAAGTAGTATTGTTTTCTTTATTTATCTCCTACCTTTTTTTGTCAGTGCTTTTTAAAGTATAATTTATCTTCCCCAGCTCTTAAGGAGATAGCTCAATGACACTTCACATATGTATCCACCTACATGACCCTACCCAGGTGAAGATGTAGATAGAACTTACCACCCAGGAAACTCCCTCATGGCCTTCCCGTCAGCAACACCCCCCACCACCACAATTACCAGAATTCTGACTTTTATTACCATTGATTGGTTTACATGTTCCTCAAATACATGGTCATGGATTGATGCAGCATATACCCTTCTGGGTCTGGCTTCTTTTGTTAATTGTTTTTGCATTCCATCCGTACTGTATGTATCAGCAATTTCTGTTTTATTACTGAGTCCCATTCCATTGTACTGAAAGCTACTTTATACAAAATAGCACTGAGAAATTATTTAGATATCTCTTGGCCAAGCTGGGCACAGTGGCACATACCTATAACTCCAGCTACTCAGGAGACTGAGGCAGGAGGATTGCAAATTTAAGGCCAGCCTGGGCAACTTACCAAGACCCTGTCTCAAAATAAAATTAAAAGGGATAGGGATATAGCTCAGTGATAGAGCACTTGTTTAGCAAATGAGAGACCCTGGATTGAATCCCTAGTATTGTGAGCCCAAGTGCGGGCGCGCACACACACACACACACACACACACACACACCCATATATACTTAGTCAGAATTTGAACTCATCCCTTATATTGTTTGCATCATGTCAAAAATTTGCATACCAAACCTCTGACATAGAGACACAGCTTTTAAAATTATCTATAACTGTTCTCTTCTTGTCATCTTGTTCCTGCTTTCATTGAAAGCACAAGAAAAACAGAGGTGAAAATTTAAAATAACGCCATATCTTTTTGTATACAACAGTGTGTATTGGCCTAAAAGAATTTGGAATAAACATTAATTCCATTCACAGTTCCACCTCCCAATGAGGGCCACTTCACTCTTCTCAGAGTATTTGTACATACAAAGAAAGTGTTCCTCACTGAGAATAGCAGGAGGTAGAGTTTCAGACAAAAGTTACCTCCAGGCATTTGCTGGTCTCCAGTGAATGAATGGCTGCCCACCGAGAGATTCCAGTTCCTCCTCATCTCTTGTGTATCATGATACCACTCTCTGTGGTACTCAGCAATCCCTGCCAGAGCCTCCTATAGGAGGTCCCTGCACTCTGGAATCTCCCCATTTCAACTCTAGGCTATCTACTCAACCAGTCCATCTTCACTCTTGGGTCCCAAGAACTCTCAGTTGCCTGTGTACCAACTGAAGGATGGTAGTCTCTGTGACCTTCTGGCCCACCCTCTCAGTCATATTCCTCAGACACTCCTAAAACTTCACTGGTGCAGCCCCATGCTTAACACCATGTCAAATGCATGGTCTCTCTACATGGCTTGGGATTCTCCTGTGAAACACCTGAGAGGCCATGACTAAGTCACACAGCAGGCATCCCAACCTGAGTATTCCTATTGCCTGTTCCCGGCTTTGCTGGGAAGGTTCAGCTCTCAGAGGGAGTCAGATCATCCCCATCTGACCTCTATGCCCTGTTCTTTCACTTCTCCTTGTCCCATGTGACAAAAGTTATATTATCCAGCCCGGTGCAGTGGCGCATGCCTGTAATCTCAGTGGCTAGGGAGGCTGAGGCAGAAGGATTGTGAGTTCGAAGCCAGCCTCGGCAAAAGCAAGGTGCTAAGCAACTCAATGAGACCCTGTCTCTAAATAAAATACAAAAAAGGGCTGGGGATGTGGCTCAGTGGTTGAGTGCCCCTGAGTTCAATACCCAGTATCCCCGCCCCCCAAAAAAGTAATATCATTAAACCTTTAAACAAAGTAGTTTACCAAAGTGTTCTTAAGTTTGGCTGCACATTAGAATCACCTGGGAAAAATTTCTTCTTTAAAGAGTAGTATTTGAACTTGATCTCAGACTTAATAATCCAATCAGTCTCTAGAAGTCAGTCTTAGGTTTTAGTATTTTTTTAAGACTCCCCACGTGATTTGACTAGGATCAGAACCCACTGCATGTAATGAATGAACTTGTTTTTCCCCCTGTGGTGCCAGGGATTGAACCCAGGTCCTTGAGCATGCTAGTCAGGCACTCTGGCCCTATACCCTCAGCCCTAACTAAACTGTATGATTTGAGTTGGCCAGGCTTAACTCTTAATAAATAAAGGGAAAATTTGGGATTTAGGACATCTTATTCTAATGATATGACAATATAGTGCTAAAGACACAAGATTGTTATTCAAATAACTTGTCCTCCTTTGTGAAGACAGGGATGGGGTGTGTCTTTCCCAATTATCACATCCCTGACTTGTCTCCTTTTAGCCAGATTTTTCCACATATACCAGATATTTATCATGAGAAAGGCAAAAGGGATAGGTGTTTAATTTATAGAAGATAGAGCAAGGTAGGGAATAAAAATTCAGTGTGAAAGTTCAGGCTGGTTAAGTCAGGAGCTAAAGATGTTAAGCCTCACTCTATCACTTAGGAAGGGGACAAAGACTGTCTCTTTACAGAGTGTCCCTAAAGGGAGAAAATGTCCTTAATGTCAAGAAAAGAGCAAGGAACAGCCTATGAAGAAAAGAAGAAGTTCTCTCTCATCCTTGCCCAGGACACTAGGAAAACAAGCCTTGAACACGATCCATGGCGCTGATCAAATAAACTTAGAGACAGACACTTTACAGTGGGGTACCTTAACACTGAATGCCCCCGAGAGAGAATGAATAAAGGTAAGAAATAAAACTACAGTTCCTTTAATCTCATGATTTTTGAAGAGGCAGTTTAGCTAATCCATGAAGACTCCTCCCCCAAAAGTTAACCACAGAGACTGAGGAGTTGAGTAGTCATCATAAATCAAAATAACCTTTGAAAAACAAACTCAGAGTGCAAAGCCATAATTATCTTAAGTTGCTTGCTTGCCAGCAAGCAGTTTTTGACCAAAGAAACTGGATATACTAAACGATATCACCAGATTGTCAATTAAATATTTTTACACAAGTAAATCATTTCAAAACATCAATAGGACATAAAGTAATTAAAAATTTCAGGACATTCATCTTTAATTTTTAATTTCAGAAATGCAAGGAGGAGAAGCATAGCAATAATTTAGAAAAGGCATAAAATAGGGCTAGGGATACAGCTGAGCAGTAGAGTGCCTGCCTCACATGCAAAGCCCTGCATTCAATCCCAGCAGAGATAAAGCAAAACAAACAAACGAAAATCCCAAAAAAGGTTAAAAAATAGATATGCCTGTCTTTTGAATTAGCTAGTCAAACATACTTGCTATTTCTTCTTTTACGTTACTGTTCCTATTTAAGTTGTGGCTGTTTTTCTTTCTGCATTTGTTCTATTTTGATTTTTTTCTTTTTCACCTTTTGTTGTAGGGTTGGAGATCAAACCCAGTTCCTCATACATGTTAGGCAAATGGTCTACCACCTAGCTACATCCCCAGGCTCTCATTTCCTTTCTTTTAACTAGAGGATGCTGCTTGATTAAAATGGCAAAACAGAGCTGCATACAGCTCAGTAGTGGTATGCATGTGTGAGGCTTTGGGTTGATTCCCAGAACCAAAAAAGGATAAAAATAAAGGGGGGTAGTAGGAGCAAGGACAAACTGAAAACCCGGAAATCCACTCAAGGTGGCCCTAAAAGCCTTCTACCACAAGGAATCTGAAAATCTCATGGATTCCTTGGGCAGGAATATGGCCAGCCTCCTGGGGGCTGGGACACCATTAGAAAGCTGACAGAATAATCTTTCCAGCTGTTTTGGACTCTGCTCAGATTTTCTCTCTATTGCTCCTCTTTTCTTTCTATAGTATATAGTTCAATGTATTTCCCCTTACTAACCAGTTACCAGTCCCAGCCCAAGTCTGCTCAAGATGAGGAGGACACATCTGCCATAAGCCTCGCCAAGTCAGAACTTGGTCCCAATTCAGCATAATCAGATGAATCTAACTGGCCTGCTAGGATCAAATAGGAAAAACTGGTTCATTCAAACTTGGGGACAGGAAGGTATCCTGTGTGCCTTTATCCTGTCACTAAGTTTAGTAGAGATAAGACCTCCTGAGATGATGGCATGGGCAGGTGAAAAGAGCAATATGAAGGAGTGACAGAGAAAGAATTGGCAACCTCCAACTAGGGGTTACAGGATTTGAACCCCAGGACAATGTTAGCTGGGGGAGGAGAGAGAGGTGGGAAAATGACCATAGCTTTTTCAATAGGTCCTTCTTTTTATCCTTTGAAGAGCATTACATGCTGGCTTTTACAAAAGAGGCATTAAGCAGTATGTACCAAATGAATAAACAAAAGGCAAACTGAAATAGATTTCTGGTAAATAACATCCAACAAGAACATGATGGATTTTTCATTTAGATTGTTTTCTGAACCTGTGTCAAAGAGCCTTACGTTCTATAGCTCTAACCCTCATGGCTTAATTAGTGATCTAGAAAAAAATATACTGCTCCAAATGTACCAAAATGGTATTCTGAGACTCCCCACCAGCTAGGTCTACTTCCTAAGATTTAGTAAACCAGGGCCTTGGACTAGACGGGGACAAAACAGAATGAAGTGACAACATGATTACCGAATCCCACACAGCCAATTCTTGCAGCAACCCAGTCACTAGAGGTCCCAGTTTCTGTTGTGAAAATAGAAATACTTGCATAAGTAAAATTCATTCATGCATGATTTTTTAAGCTTTAGAAAGGTAATTTTCTATAGTCAGAATTTACATGGCTATGATGCTGAAGTCTTTGCTTGAAAATTTACCGAATTTATTTAGTGCTTGCTCTGTGCCCAGCCCTCTGCCTCACATTAGACATACAGTTACCACGGGATAAGCATGAGTCTCACAACCTAGCAGGGACTTTGGATTCTATTTTTTTATGTTTTTAACTTTTATTTAAAGAGATGAGAATCTTCCCATGTTGCCCAGGCTAGGCCTCAAACTCCTGCGCTCAAGCTGATCCTCCTAACTTAGCTTCCCAAGTAGCTGGAACTGCAGATATGTTCCACCATGCCTAGCTTAGATTCTAAACAAATACTTGGCTGTGTTCTTTGATGCAAAGAACTTACACTCTGTTAAACTTAGGCAGTTCTGCTAAACTCTTGTTGAATTCTTTATTGTATTCCCTAAAGACTACTGCAAAAGAACATAATATACTTAAATATTTTTGTAGTGTTATGATGGATGCTAAGAGGGATACAAAGAAGGGATCTCTATTGTGGAAAAAATATGGGGCATGGCCTTTATTTCTTCCCTTGTCTTGTCTCATCCAGCTTTTCTTTAGGGCAGGCCCTGTCACTCATAACTGCACAACAGCATGGGGTGGAGCTGGTTAAAACCTGATCGTTCAGGATAGGAGAATGAGTAAACAGGGAACTGGGAGTTGAACAGCATGGCTGAGATGTCAAAGAGGACCTGGAAGGGGCTGGGGTTATGGCGCAGTGGTAGCGTGCTCGCCTAGCACGCGTGAGGCACTGGGTTCGATCCTCAGCACCACATAAAAAATAAAATAAAATAAAGATATTCTGTCCACCTACAACTAAAAAATAAATATTTAAAAAAAAAAAGAGGACCTGGAAAAGGGTATGCCCTAACTCTGTGTATGAATCCCCCAACTGCAGGTATGTGTAACACACCCCAAGACACACAGCAAAGCCGTTGAGCACTAAACTACAACATGAACCTCTGCACAAGTCAGAAAACCTGGGTGGTCACAAGAGACCTCAGAGCATGGCAAGGCTTTGAAGTCTGCACTGACACTGGAGCACCCAGTAACAGGACGGAGTGCACAGTCTGATCCTAACCAGGCTAATTGCCTGATGAAACAAAATCAAACAAACAAAAATTCAACAATTGCCAGATGATTTTAACAGGACACAGAGTTCTTTTATATATTCAAAATGTCAGGGTAGGACTAGAGTGAGGTGAATGAACCAGTTGCTTCAGGCACAAACTTCAAAAGAGAGGGGGGCCAAGAAACTCAGTACTCAAGATCCATGGTACTCACAGTGCAATATCTTAAAAAATCAAAATTGATGCAAAAAATCCATAGTGAACAAAAAAATGTTAATAAAGGCAGGATCAGTATTACTGATTTTTCCTGCTGCCTCAGGTTCCAATGAGATTCAGCACAACACTTTTCCTGAATCCAGAAGCCAGAGCATAGGGTAGCACCATGGAGTAATCCATATTCAACATTCCAAGACCCAGAGTAGGTGGAGAAGAATGGAGAGTAAACGCTGCAGGGAGGCAAATGGAATACACTCAGCGCTTCTAGAAAGACTCAGAACTTATTGTCTCCATGACTCATAAAAGCAAGCCAGGCTTGGTGGTGCCTGTGGCCTCAGCTACTCAGGAGGCTGAGGCAGGAAGATCTCTTGACCAAGAAGTTCCATCTCAAAACAACAATGACAACAAAAAGGCACACAGTTCTCCATACTGAAAATGAGGATCTGTTGGAAGAACTGGTATAGAGTGGTTGGAATAGCTGGCTCCACCCAGCTAAAGACCAGATTTTCCAGGGAATTTGGAAAACTAATTAAGCTGTTCCTTCATAAATAGTGTGTTTTTCCATATGTATATTATGCTTCAATAGAAAGAGTATTTTTTTACAATTACAGGAGAAAAATCCATGCATATGATGGTAGGTAAAATTAAAGACAAAAAAAATCCCTTTAAAAATGAAATCATATAGCCATAAAAATTAAAAACACAAAAGACTCAGGAACTGACTTGAACATGTTCTTACCGTCACAGAGGAAACAGAACTTGAGCATGAAGAGTAATAAAAAGAAGAAACAACATGAAATAAAACATATCCAGCCTGTTTAAATTCACAATAATAAAAAACAATCTCAGTGGACAATAAGAGGAAGCCAATTCATTATTTTAAATAAAGGAAAGAATCAGCCCCCTACCTGCCTTTCCTGTATGTCAACCTCAGAGGAACTTAAGAGTTGGCGAGCAGGTTTCTCTTTATAGGTCATGCCAGGTAATCAATTAAGGAGTGGAAGAATTAGAATAGCAAGATTTTGCAGTTTCTAATGGTTACTAAGTTCTCAAAAAGAGAAGCAGGCAGTAAGTCTGAGCCTCGTGAGGGAAGCACTCACCACCTGTGGAATCCTGACGTTAATGCAATTGGACCTGCGTCTGATCAAACTTTTAAACATAACTGCCAATTTCTAAAAACACAGTAGACAGAGCAGCTCATTAAACAATACCATGGGGATGCAATCAGTAAGGATCCAGGTGTCATGAAAGGAGACACTACAGCACAAATAACCAGTTTTTCAATGAAGAAATTATAAGGAAAAGGAAAGAGAAAAAGATGGAGAGAGTGCCCGTAGATCAAAAGGGACTTAAAATACATAGCAACCAATTATAATGTATGGACTCTATGTAGATTCTGATTCTGAAAAGCAAAAATATAAATGAATGAATGAATTTATGAATGAATAAACAAACAAATGAATAAATAAAATCAGAGAAATATAAGCACTGCTGGAAATTTGATATTTCTAAGGAATTACTTCCCATTTTTAAAGTGTGTTCATGGTGATATGAATTTTTTAAAGAGTTCTTAACTTTCAGAGACACGCAGGAAGTTTTCTTGTTTTATTTTCATTGTTGCAGTACTGTGGATTGAACCTATGGACTCTCTACCACTGAACTACACCCTAAGCCCTTTTTATTTTCTCTTTTGAGACAGGTCTCATTAAGTTTCTCAGGCTGACCTCAAATTTTCAATCTTACTGCCTCAGCCGCTTGAGTAGCTCGGATTATAGATGTGTGCCCCTGTGTCTGCACATATGAAGGTTTTATAGATAAAATTAGCTTCAGGGGACTTGGGAAGAAGAGGGGACTTGGATGGCAATATGAATGATGCTGGGTAAACCTTGAGTTGATGGTTGTTGGGACAGAGTGATAGCTCCGAAGGGATTATTATTCTTTATTCTTATTATAATTTTCTATAATAATATGAAGAACTCTTCTCATCTCATGTATTATATTTATGAAAGAAAAATAACAAGTTAAGCTCCTAAATACACAAACCCTCACTTAAGGCTCTGGCTGGCACCATACAAACTCCCCAAAGAGCAGAAGGGCAGAGATGCAGAAGCTGAAGGGTAAAAGGATTCAAAGGGTTCTGTATGGGATCAGTCTCTCTCCCCTCTCGGCCTGTTTGCATCAGGCACCAACCTGGGAAAATCATGCCAAAGCCAAGCCTAAAATTAATTGTGTTAGACTAAGTATCAGTAACTAATATGTCTATAATTTTATTGTTATTATTTCTATTTAGAAAATCATCTTTTTATTTTAATAATAGCCTCAAGGTTAAGATTATTTCTGGGGCTGGGGCTGTAGCTCAGTAGTAGAGCGCTTGCCTAGCATGCGTGAGGCACTGGGTTCGATCCTCAGCACCACATATAAATAATAAATGAATAAAATAAAGATCTGTTAACAACTAAAAAAATTTAAAAAAAAAAAGATTCATTCTTCAAGGTCATTTGAATGCTAAGCGGTAGAGGATGCAATGACTATGAGAGCTTCATTTTCCTATGTTATGCTTCCTCATCTCCTCCCTGACTCCCTGTGACTATTGGTGGACTGTCACTTAATACCCAGTCTATCAGCTCAACAGTGGTCTTGAGATAGAGGTGTACCAGTTGTAATTCCCAGGCCTCCAACTGCAATAATTGGATCAATGTTGGGCCCTGACCCCCAAAAAAGTCTATTAGAGTCTTTTCAGATGTTGACACATGAGACAGTTCTCTCTTTCAAGTTTAACACTGGGAATGTGTGGGTCTAGGGCTTCCTGCACCATCCTAAGTGATGTATGAACAGGGTGTGCAAACAGAATTAGGCCAACCAAAGACAGTTTACAGTTCAACCTGTTGTCAGACTTTAGTTATATGAGCCAAAATTTCCTGTTGCAGTTAAAGTAATTTTAGTAGGATTTTAGCCACCCTCTCCCGCCGGTTTTTTAATCCAAAGAGCTCCAACTGACAGAAGCCTTCCTTCACACAATGTCTTCCTAAGCAACTCTGCCACTCTATTAGAAATTGCATTTCCCATTAAAAGTGGAGGCCTCTGGAGGTTATTTTAAGTAATTTGGTACTTATTATATTCCTCGGGGATTCTCAATATTCAATCACTAAATAGATGGTCACTGAAGGTCTATCATATTGAAGAGCAGTAGCCTCTTGTGTCTGCTCAGTATTTCCCTTTCCTGGAGCTCATCTTGTTCTTAGCTTTATCTGTAGTCTATTACCTCAAAATGGACACCTGACCCAAGGTAGCTAATGAAGAGCATTTCTTCAGAATTTCTTTTTTTTTTTTTTTTTTTTTAATTTTAATTTTTATTTATTTTTCTCAAAAGTTGCATTTAAATACATGTTATCAAACATAACAGAAAAAAAACAAATTTTCAGAAGCTGTACACACTATTCACTGAAAATATTTGTTGAGGCAAATAGAGAAAAAAAATTATTACAATCATAATTTTTCTAACTTTGCACAAAATTAT